>JAQIUW010000130.1:0-10890 GCA_034697105.1 Lithobius agilis | reverse complement strand
CCCATAACCCACTATCGGTGAGGAGATGTAAGGGTGGAGTAAGCATCACACAACTCATGAATTCCCCAGCAATACTGCCATTAGGCTTCGTGTTTATTTCGACTTAACAAGTCATGACTGTTTGCAAACATATACGGTACCTTATTTGTTGATCAGACAAGTAGGCGAGGTCCATGGATTATCCCAATAACAACAACATGGATAACGGTTCATAAGTGTAAAGATTTGTGTTAAGTGCCACTCATGGACTTCCGTAGGGACTGTTTAAGGGACTCCCGGTTGTAGAGATCGCAAGTGTACTGCTAAGTAATAAACCACGTTATGTTAAACAAGACCGTTCTCTGTGTGCTTATACCAAATAATACATGGTGGCAGTGGTAAAACTTGATTTCTTGGACTAAAACGGCTACGCATATGTTCCGGATCGCCGATACGATCACCACAGATCGCCAAACGAAGGTAAAAACCGTGAAACCCGAATAGACAAAACACGAGGCGCATGGAAAGATCAATGGCGACAGGACGATAGGCCTAAGCAACAACCAAGAAACGCTTCCGTCGGCGACGAAAATAAACCGTTGGTAAGCATACAAAGTGATCGAGTAGCGAAAAATGTCGATGATTAAAGCCAAAATCCCGGACGAATTTGACTTTACAAAATCTGCAGAATGGCCAAGGTGGATCCGACGGTTCGAACTTTATCGGGAAGTCACGGATTTGGCCACTAAGCCAGAAAAGCGGCAAATTAGCACGTTGATATACTGCATGGGCGACATGGCGACTGACATTTACAATTCGTTACGATTACCAGCTGAAGACGAACGCAAGTATACAGAAGTGGTAAAAGCATTTGAAACTCATTTCCTGGGGAAAAGAAACCTTGTATATGAACGTGCAATGTTTTTTAATCGGTCACAAATGGCAAATGAATCAGTAGAAGGATTCACAACGAAATTACATGCGCTAGCCGAAACGTGTGAATTCGGAGAACTACATGATAGTTTACTTCGGGATAAAATTGTGCACGGACTAAGAGATCGTCAATTAGCGGAGCGACTGCAAATGCGCAGCGATTTGACACTTGAATCTGCGATCCAACTGGCAAAACAGTGCGAACTTGTTAAAACACAAAATGTACAATTACACGAAGATAAAACAGAGCCAAATGTGAACCGTGTGGAAACCAGAAAATCGAAAAAGGCCGAATTCTGGAAAAAGAAGAAAGCAGATACAGCGGGAAAGTCAGAAGAGCAAACGAAACCGAAGTCTAACGATAAGAAAAATTGTGGACGATGCGGTAGTGAGAGCTCTCATCCGTACAAAGACTGCCCAGCCACAAAAGCAACCTGCAGAAAATGTCAAAAAAGGGGACATTACGCAAAAATGTGCCGATCAGCAACCGTGCAAGGTGTAGATGGTGCGGACGATTATGCTTTCATCGCAACCATAAAAGACGCCACGATGGAAAAATCCAGTCGATGGGCAGTAGCTGTTGACATCGGAAACACGAAACTCAACTTCAAAGCCGATACCGGAGCAGAAGTGACGTGTATTTCTGAGGTAACATATTCTGAATATTTTACAGACATTCGACTACGCAAAGCGGAAAAAATACTGCTGAATGCAAATAAACAAGAGATGAAAACATTAGGAATGTTTTACGAAAAGATCAAATTTCGGGGCAAAGAGCGACTAACGGCGATTTACGTCGTACGCGACCTCGGGAGATCATTACTTGATGCGGAGACTTGCGAAGCACTGGAAATCGTGAAATGGGCGAACTCAATCGATACAAGCACGAAGGTAAAGATGTCATTCGATCCAAAGAAGACATTTCCGAAGCTTTTCGAGGGTTTGGGTAAAGTGAATACTCCATACAAAATACGCCTACGACCAGACGCAATCCCACATGCGCTTACGACGCCACGTAAAATTCCAATCCCTCTACTAGACGAAATAAAGAAAAATCTGGATAAAATGGTACTGATGGGTGTCATTGAACCAGTAGAGGAACCGACAGAATGGTGTGCGGGACTAGTGTTGGCACCGAAACCAGACGGGTCAATACGCATGTGCGTTGATTATGTGAAACTGAACAAATATGCGTTACGGGAAACGCACCCGATGCCGGCAACTGAAAACGTTCTGGGAAGATTGGGGAAGGCACGATACTTCACCAAACTCGATGCCAATCACGGATTTTGGCAATGTTCACTCGATGAGGCTTCACAATTACTTACGACTTTTGTCACACCCTTTGGACGATATAAGTTCAAAAGATTACCTTTTGGAATAAATGCGGCGCCAGAGTTTTATCAAAAACGCATGATGCAAATCCTAGAGGGAGTCAAGGGGGTGCAGATAAATGTTGATGACTTACTGGTCTACGGAGAAACGATCGAGGAACATGACGAGCGTCTTAAAATCGTCCTAGAGCGTCTCCAAAAAGCAGAAGTGACACTGAACTCAAAAAAATGCATTTTTGGAGTGACTGAAGTAACATTTCTGGGTCATCGAATCGACGGCAACGGAGTTCACATCGACGAGAGGCGAGTTACAGCCATGCAGTCAATGGGAGAGCCAGAAAGCATATCTGAACTTAGAAGCCTACTAGGATCGGTGAACTACCTAAGCCGATTCATCCCCAATTTAGCCACGAAGGCACACTCGCTAAACGAACTACTGTGCGAGAAGAACGAATTTCGCTGGGGACCAGACCAGAAAGCTGCGTTTGTTGCTATTAAAGAAGAATTGGTTAAGGCACCAGTGTTAGCATGGTTTGATCCATCGAGAGAGACCATCATCACAGCGGACGCGTCATCATATGGAGTTGGCGCTGTGCTACAACAACGTCAGGACGACGGGAAACTACGACCGATAGCCTATGCCAGCAAAACTCTTACAAAATGCCAAAAGAATTGGGCACAGATTGAAAAAGAAGGCTACGCTCTGGTATGGGCGTGCGAACGTTTTAAGGATTTCATTACTGGAATTCATGTGAAACTCGAGACTGATCACAAGCCCCTGGTTCCAATCCTGACAGAAAAACCATTGGACGAAATAACTCCAAAACTTCAACGAATGCGACTACGACTTGGCCAATATGTCTATTCTGTTCGACACATTCCAGGGAAAGAGTTGGGTGCAGCAGATATCTTATCTAGACGTCCATTACCCGAGATGACAGAAGACAACGAACTAGAAGCCAGTGTAACAGCATACGTACGACTAGTTACGAATTTACTCCCTATAACTGATCAAAGACTCAGTGAAATGATCGAAGCGCAAGGACACGACGTGATCTGCAAGCAACTTCACGAATACAGTCTGAACGGATGGCCGAGTAAAAATGCAATACGTCCCGAGCTAAAAGAATATTGGCAATATCGGAACGACATCACTACCGAAGACGGACTCATACTGAAGGGTTCCAGGATAATTATTCCGAGTGAAAAACGAAAGTTTATACTCGAGAAGATCCACGAGGGACACCAGGGAATTTCCAAGTGCCGGGCAAGGGCAAAAGAAGCGGTCTGGTGGCCTGGACTTTCAGGAGAAATTGAGGTTCTTGTACGTGAATGTGCACAGTGCACAATGGAAACGACAAATCACCGAGAGCCACTGATCCCAAGTGAATTTCCGCAAAGACGATGGCAGAAAATCGGTATGGATCTCTTCCAATTGGAGAAGCGATGGTATCTCCTCGTATACGACTACTACTCCAGGTATCCGGAGGTAGAACAACTATCATCGTTGAGAGAATTGGAGGTAATAACCAACCTAAAGGCCATATTCTCTCGACACGGCACGCCAGAAGTTGTATTTAGTGACAATGGTACACACTTCGGACCACTAAACACATCGGAGTTTACTCGATTTGCAAAGGACTGGGGATTCATGCATAAAACTTCAAGTCCAAAGTTTCCTCAAAGCAATGGCTTCGCTGAGGCAGGGGTTAAAATCATGAAGCGATGCATAAAGAAATCGGACGATTGTTTCAAGGCGCTTCAGGCATACCGAGCAACACCATTAGCTAATGGATTTTCACCAGCCGAACTGTTAATGGGTAGGAAGATCCGAACATCGTTGCCAGTATGCTCATCGTTACTGGACCCCAAAACGCCGGATCCAGAACTGCTGAAAATAAGAGAAACTAAACGCATCGAGAAACAGACAAAGATCTATGATCACCGACACAGGGTCAAAGATCTTGAAGTATTACGACCAGGTGAACAGGTATGGATTACAGATCTACGACGATCAGGCATCATAGAGCGAAAATGCGACGAACCACGGTCATACATCGTAACCACCGACAAGCAGAAGGTTCGACGAAATCGCATCCACCTCGTTCCACTTAAGAGGGAAGAAGAGAGAAACAGTTACGAACTGATGGACGACGATCTAAGGGAACACGTCCACAAAGTCGTAGAACAACCAGAAGACACCGGTCAAAGAACAGAAGAGGGACAACGGCAGACACCAATTCCAGGATTAACTGCGAACCCTCCAGTGCACGTACCCCCAAATTCAATGCGTACACAGTCGGGACGTGTAAGCAGAAGGCCGCAAAGGCTAGTTGAAGAGGACTAAAAGCTTAGGAGGGAGATGTGTTAGGTGCCACTCATGGACTTCCGTAGGGACTGTTTAAGGGACTTCCGGTTGTAGAGGTCGCCAGTGTACAGCTAAGTAATAAACCACGTTATGTTAGACAAGACCGTTCTCCTCGTGCTTATACCAAATAATACAAAATGCTTAATTCCGTGAACCTAAACAACTCCGCGAAAACCGACTCCATGTTCGCGAAGTGCCACCATCTAGGGAGAGAAGCAGCAACTACAATGCTACTTCCGGCCTGTGTTGGGCGCGATAGTTGCCAAATGGCACCGAAAAAGCAAGCAAATCCATCCCATCTTTCCAAAAAAACGGCTGTACAACGACAGAAAGAATTTTCCACTCAGCTATACATAGACAAAACGTTTTATTACGTTTTATTTTGATCATCGGCGGCGATCGACGATTGTTGAACACTGTGAAGGATTCAAGCATCGTGCACGTGAGACTGCCGCGAAACAACAGGAGCTGGAAGATGGAGACGCGGGATCATCCAGCAGGACTAAGAAACAGCAAGTTACTTTGTCCTCTGCATTTGAAACTGTGTCGAAAAAATCACGCAGCGAAGTAGTAGAAGATTTAGTCTACGCATTGACAGCCTCAGACATTCCACTAAACAAGGTTGATAAACCCGCATTTCGCCATTTTTTAGAAAAACATGTGACTAACGCTAAGTGCATTCCGTCGGGGGATTATTTACGAAAAACCAAAGTAGAAATGGTGTACGGAAAGCAGCGAGATATAATTCAAGCTGTATTGAGCAAGGCTGATTCAATTTCTATCATGACAGACGAAACTACTGACGTAAAGCAGCGTCCTCTTCTTAACGTCATAGTTATTCCAAATCTAACTAACAGTGGTGAGAATAACGCTGATAAATACGATCTTGTGCCCTATCTTATTGACACTGTAGAATTGCCAAATGTTATGCAACAGAAGTTGCTGGTGCTGTTCTTCGCACTGTAGCTCAATATAATATACCGTACAACAAAGTTCACGGTTTATTAGTGATAATGTTAATTACATGGGTGCAGCATTTAAAATAATTAAAGCCTTGTGCCCATCGTGCATCCACGTTGGCTGTTGGGCACACATTTTCAGCCTTGTTGGAGACTGCTGGAGGAGTAACTTTGCCGACGTAGACAAATTTGTAGCCTGTATGAAGAAACTATTTAATTTGTCTCGAAAAAAGAAGCGAGTTTGTGTGGAAACTCTCACCGAACATGGTGTTGTAAACCCCAAAAATCCTCCCATGCCTGTTGTGACCAGGTGGTCATCTTGGTTGAAGGCAGTACAACATTCTGAGTGCTATCCATCACTGGTGAAGAAATTAGATGAAGCCCACGAAGATACAGCAGCATTTGAAGTCGTAAAGGAGACCATTGATGAAAACTTTGTGGAAATGAAGTTGAAGCTGAAATTCATTGCCACATTGTCACACAAACTTTGTGATGCAGTTAAGTTAATGGAAAGCAGAAGTGCTGCATCACACAAAATCTCCAACTATGTTCAAGAAATTTTGCAATGGCTTCTGGCGCTGGACAACCAGGACTTTTTGTTAAATGTGCGAACAGAAGGATTTGACTTGAACAATTCTAAGCGCATTGCTGCCGAATTTCATCAAGCAACAGTAGCTTGCAGAAAAAAGCTACAAAAGTATGTTGACGGAGCTCAGCCTGCTATTCATGTCTTTAAGGCAATCAGATGCTTTGATCCATTCCAAATCGGAAGCCTACCTCAAAGCATCACCTGTTACTCGGCCATTCCAGCCATGGCTACTCCTAATGAAGAATTGAAAACCAGTTGGGGTGTCTATGTAGAGAGTGCAAAAGACTTTGCTAGAAGCCAGATTGCAATTGAAGAAGAAGATGCTGCCGCAGAATTAGCAGCAGCTGAAGAAGTAGAAAAAAACACGGAATCAAGGAGGCAAGGAGATGAGGAAAGCCAAAAGAAAATGGAGGAACGTGAAGAAAAACTAAAGCGCAATAAACGGAGCGAAAGAAACAAAAAGCGAATCAAACTCACTGTGGACTTTTGGTTCTCTATGGCAGAGCTAAGTTAGCAGAATTAGCCATACGCTACTTGTCCATTCCCATTTCCTCTGTGGATGCGGAACGATCATTCAGCACCCTAAATGATGTGCTCACCGACAAGAGACAAAAATTGACTGTTGAAAATTTGAAGTTCTTAACTGGATTGTATTTTAACTCTGTGCCTCTGCCACTCTTGTAGGCCTGCACAACAAGATATGTAGCATGTAGGCCTAATGTTAACAAAGCTTGGGCTTGTTTTATTTAGTTGCCTGGCTCAAAGATGCTCGTGTTGCCAAAATTTTCAATAAAGGTTCCCTTTTTGAAAGCACGTGCTGAACAATTTGCAGTCATGTTGGACATTTCACAAGAAATTTTCAAGGCACGTGATGAATGTGTTGAGAAATTCAACCAACATTATAATTTAAAATTCTGTTGCCCTTTGTGGAGAGAGTGCCAGAGTGAATATAGATATGGTTTCCAAATGGCTTCAAGAGAAGACTTACACCCTTACTTGAACAGTAGACCCCGTGTCTCAAAGGTTATTTTTTTAACACCGACGAGTCCGGATTGTTATTCAAAATGCAACCAAAAGAGCTGCCCGACAAAATAAAGGCCCTTTCAAAACAAAACGATGAGCAAGCCTGCCAAAATAAAAAATAAATATTAAAACCACCCAAAAACAGAAGGGAAAATAAGGTTTTGAAAGCAGGACTTATTTCTTAATGCAATACACGTGTTTGAATAAATTGCAATTACTGTAAGTATGTTTAGAAAACTAATTTACCATGACATTTTTTTTATGTTTCTATTTACGACTTATGTAACTGGAAATATTTATTTTGTAGAAATGTTTAAATTTTTAAACAGAAACGTTTATAAGGACATCTTCTGTTATTAAACTAGTATTACAATTTTTCAACTAGGCCTATTGTTTATTTCAGTGTACGGTTGTTTATTCCTATCACCACTTTTTATAGACGTTGAATATAAATTTTATTCGGCCGTTGCATTTTCCATGAAGTACAACAATATTTTAATGTTTTAGATGTGTTTAGCCTGTACTAGTGAAGCAAGCAGGGTATTTTATTAGTATTGTTTTATAATCAAAGTTTTATTTTATGTTATAAATTACACAACAGGTAGCCCTAACATGCAGCCTATATTTACAGGTTTTCAAATAATTTAAGTAGACTTTGTCTTTTTGAAGTCTGGTCTGTGTTTCACTAATAACAGGACGTACAGGGCTGCATGATATTATTTTGACACATTCATATAATTTTTATTTACCCCTCCTCCCCCACCCCCCGACGAAAATGTCTACAGATGCCCGATGGGGAGCAAGAGCTGCCCAACCCTGGGGGGGGGGGCATACAAAGCTTGCGCCAACATTTTGATTCTGTATTTTTTAGCTGGCCAAGCCCACGTACAATATACTGTATGCTGGGACAGGAGAGTTTCTACATTAAACTGACAGAAGTTTAGTTAACCTCCTCAGACCCGAATTAATTTTAGCATTTTTTTTTTTAGAGTACACATGGGCGGGTGCGCGTTTCAATCCCGCGATCAGCCGGATTGCAGTCCACGATGCTAGCCACTGGGCTGTGGAAGGACGCTTTGCTTGGGTCCCCTAGGGGCCCCATACAACGTTTGCGCCAGCATTTTGATTGTTTTTTAGCTGGCCAAGCCTACGTACAATATACTGTATGCTGGGTCTGGAGAGTTTGTACATTAAAATGATAAGAAGTTTAGTTAACCTTCTCAGACCCAAATTAAATTTAGCATTTTATTACAGTACATGTGGTCTTGCGCGCGTTACGATCCCACGATCAGCCGATGTGAGTCCACGAGCTAGCCACTGTGCTGTGGAAGGACGCTTTGCTTGGGTCCCCTAGGGGCCCCACACAAACCTTGCTCCGGCATTTTGATTCTGTTTTTTTTAAGCTGGCCAAGCCTACTTACAATATACTGTACGCAAGGTCTGGAGAGTTTGTACATTAAAATGATAGAAGTTTAGTTAACCTCTTCATTTCTGAATTAATTCCTGAATTAAGCGTAACTTACACATACTTTATAAAAAAAAAAACCGATGAATATTTCCGTAAGTTCCATAATATTCCATTTGTAGAAGTCTTTTGAGTTATTGGTGGAATTCCCAAAAGGATTTCATTTGCATGGAGCTCGGTGACCAATCAGTTAATCCATGGTGTTCCTCTACTAATTATTTTAGGACTTAACCCTTTAGGATGACTAATTATTTTAGGACGACGGGGCTTCTGTGTGGAGCTACTTTTTACTGAAAAAAAAAACGATTATCTTTTTTTGGTGTTTGTCCGTGGTGGAGATCGAACTAGCAACCGACCGACCTTTGACCCGTGGTCCTATACCTTGACCATTCGGCTAATTTGCTTAGCTACGCGACGGTTTCCATGGGAGACCTCTAATAATTTTCTACTTTCTAATTTTTCTGATTTCAAATGTAGTAAAAGATTTAAATTGGCCATTGACTGCTGAGACCTCAAACTTCCAACACGTATTTGACAAATTTCCTCGACAAACTTCCTCGAGAAATTTGTCGATACGATTTTGCCTCTTTTCGATTTACGTTTCAGTTCGTTAGCCATTGCTCACCGACCACTCTGCACCCCCTCCCCTTCACTGACTCTGATCAATTACGAGTTTAATTACGACTTTTCAGCCATTAATGACCAACTGCCATCCTCTTCGTATAATATCTTACTTTCTCTTTTAATGTCTATTTTAAATTATTTATTTTAATGTGCGTAAAATATGTTGATTCTATATTTAGATCAATATTAAGTTACCTAATCAATATTTGTAATGAGAGATAATGAAATATTGCGCATTTGAGCACGGTAATTATGTTCGTATATTGACAGAATGATGATAGTGTAGACTCATCTACTTATTCTGTCTCCTGTTTCGCTTTGCTACGCTTCTGGGAAGAGCTGATTGCAGATATTGATTATTTTTGATCGATTATAAAATAATTACAGTTGATGATTCATCGTTTACTCTCGTAGATTCTCTGCTTACACAATTTCCTTTCCAGGATGTGCAAAATAAGTAAATAAATAAATAAATGGTATAATCACACGCATAATATCGAATCTCTACGTTATACACAGCCAAAGAGTTAAAGGCTATGTTGTATAGCAGCTGTCATTTTAGTTTAAAAACTAACCGTTGTTTGTTTATTGGACAATAGACATCCACTTTTCCATGCAGAATTTATTTTATTTTTGGCTTTAGATTATTTAAAATTTTAAAAATGTATTGCAATTTTGCAAGGAATTAGTCTTTTTTTATTATTAAAATTATCACGCAATTCTAACACACGACGCCTTATTATTCGACATTTTGTGTGATTTTCGGTGGATTGACTAGGGATGACTTGATCTACGTCGTCTTTCAAGCCGCGTCACTCATACAAGACTTCCGGTTTTTTTTTTAATTCAATAAAAGCGCTCTAGCTGACCGGTGCAGCGGCACGTGAAACGAAAATGAAAGCTCTTATTTGAATTGACCGGGTGAAACAGATCAGACTTAATGTATTAGGGAATATACTAAAGACTGTGAGGGCTAATCGTCCGGTATACAGTCGATGACCTTGACCCATCCCTTCAAGGACATGCGAATGCTAACTTTTTAAAATCGTAGAGTAGTCGTGTAAATTGGAGATAACCTAGGGAATGGAGAGATAAGTCTAGAACAGCAAACAGAACGGATATCAGACAAAGCCTACCCAACGGTGATGGCCGGGCTGATGGAAGTCAAGCAGCATCCCATCCAGCGTGATTAGTTCTTGGCTGGTAGAGACAGACACCAGAACTAGTCAAGTATAGTGAAAGCGGAGCGTGCCCATCGCACTGTCCTCAACCGTGGGCTGGGATTTTCCGGTCTCCTTTCTGCTTTCGCCCATAATTGCAAGTTTTCTCCGGGTACTCCGGTTTGCCCCTTCCTCTGCTAGATTCTTTCCCCCTTAAAAAGTCCAGTTAAATTAAAATAAAAAAAGACGAAACAAATCTAGTTCGGTTGAAGCTAGGGAAGCTTCTGCTAAGAAAAGAATTGGAAATTACTAAACAAACAAACAAGCAACTTACGTTGCAACCAACTTTGCACCCAAGTGGTTCTGTACTTGACACTCGGAACATGCGGACGGTACATCAAAACGCCATGTCATATCTTTATACGAAGTACTAAAGTATCTCTGCCTAGAGTAACA
>JAQIUW010000129.1:0-10909 GCA_034697105.1 Lithobius agilis | reverse complement strand
CCTGTATTTAGCAAAATTATTGGCGACTGAACGCACGAGGGTACATTCTAGTTCAGTAATGACCAGTAATGTTGAAAAGACTAGCAGAGAAAGTTCTCCATTGTTTTCAGATATTTTTGTTGATTAGTACGGATAGTAGGTTTGGCGTGAAAATCTCGCTGATATTCGGCACCATTCAAACGGGCTTAATGGAGGCGATTTCTTCAGCAACCAAAGACAGCGGGGGAATACCAGTAACCATGTACAATGCTTCATGCGAAGCATGAGGAACTGAGGTAAAGAGTCCAGCTTGGAGCGAAAGTTGGAAGACCTAGCGCGGAGTCCCCAAATCCGAGCACCATACGTAAACATGGGAAGTAGAGCCCTGTCAAAGATCGTCCTGAGGGTCTTCGGTCTAATCCCCCAGCCAGCAGTCCACACTACAAATGACCCAAAGTTCTTCAATTTTCTTCGCAAATGGCGCGCCAAGAAGAAGAAGTGTATCATCTGCGAGGGCCTGGAGGGGATAAGAGCTCTGGACTCCGGGAAATCCCTGAAGGTATCAAAAAGTGTCTCCATTACGACGAGCCACAGAACAGGACCAAGGCAAGAGCCCTGAGGGCAACCGCGCGTGGTCCATTGTTGTACCGATCCAAAACCAACAATACGGTCCTCGAGAAAATCAGAAATAGTCCCATAGAGGTTACTTGGGACATTCAGCTCTTGGAGTTTCTCACGTATCACTGAATAAGAGGCATTGTTAAATACATTGGTGATATCAAGGGCCACAACGACGCAGTGCCATTTACGCGCATGAAAGGCTCTAACCCCGTTGACATAATTTTGAATCGCCATCTCTGCACCACGCTGATGACGGAAGCCAAACTGAAGGTTGTTAAACAGTCCATTAGACTCCATAAAGTGGGTCAATCTCTCGGCTCAGATCTGGTCAAGAACTTTGCCCATGACCGGGAGAAGGCAAATCGGCCGAAACTTGCCTCCCTCAAGATGACTTTGGCCATCTTTCACACTGGCGGAAAAACTGCCTCCTGCAGACAACATTCGAGAACCCTACGCCACAGTTTACCGATGGATAGAAAAATATGTCGCAGAACAAAAGAAGGTATATTATCCAGACCAGGGTATAATTGAAGTCGCCAAGAAGCTGTTCCAAATCTCTCCACGGCATTGTGAAGCTCCTCAAGTCCAACCTCGGGGTCATCCGGACCCAAAATCCCAGGCGGCACAATGTCAACAGAATGAATCGGGGTTACCCGCGAGTCAGGAAAATAAGTGTCCACCAAAAGAGCGGACGTCTCCGCCACTGAGGTAGTCCACTCGCCGTCGTGCCTTCTGGTAGTAAGTAGCTCCTGACGAGAACGGGTCTTGAGGCCCAGGATCTTGTAGGGCAAGATGAAGGGATCTTCCTCTGAGTTGTCATGACAGAGTCACTGCCAAGAAGCAGCTCTAGTTTGCTTAACCGCAGACTTGTATCGCCGTCTGTTAGATTAAAAAGTCTCCTTCAGTCGCCTTCTCCGCTCCAAGTCCGCTTCCTTCTGGAAGTCGCGTCTTGAGCAGTTCAAAGGCCTCTTCTGCAGCCACAATTCCCTGTTCCACCAGGAATGAGACCTCCCTGAAATGAGTCTTTTGGGGATAGCAGCCTGGCAGGCCTCAAGGCAGAGCTGAATCAATTCAGTAGCCGCTCTAGCTGCACGTTCACCCTCAGAGCCAAGAATATCATCCACTTGGGCAGTCCACTCCTGAAGAAACCCAGAAAACGTGACCCAATTAGCCTTCTTGATGTCAAAGCGCAGCTCCGGGACGCTGGATCCGCTAGCCCAGAAAAACGAAGTTAAAATGCGATGGTCACTCAGTGAGGGGTCCTTGGAGACCTCCCACTCATGAAGTTCCAGGCCACGATACAGCGTCAAATCAATCCAGCTAGAACCGTTGACGGTGTAAAATGTCGGCTCCGAGTTCCTACAATTGGCAATATCCAACGTGCAAGGAAGCAAGAGATTCTTCAGTTGTTGCCCTCTAAAGTCCAAAATCTCGCCTCCCCACATGGGATTCTTCGCTTTGAAATCCACGCCAATGATGACATTCCTGGCAACACGACTGGTAAGGCCCATATCCTCATTTAGAGGTCTAGATCTTTCGCAGTATCCACAAACGACCACAGTATCGATGCCCCCTTCAATCTTGATCGCCACGGAGCGGGTAGATGTAAACTGATCAAGTAGAATCCCTGAAAGATAGTCCTTGAGATAAATCATGGCCTTGATCCGCTCCCGTGGTGCTACACAACAAAAACGCCGATATCCACTCCAACCACGAGCCGGGAAGAAATCGGGGCCAGTATAGGGCTCCTGGATAAGTACAACGTCGGCAGTCTGTCCAACTTGCAGAGAACTGAAAGCCGCAGATCCCTTGCCCAAGTTTATCTGTAACACCCGAAGACCAGAACCACGCGCAGGATAAGGATGAATAGATTGCTGACTTGCCATAGTCACTTGCAAAACAAAAGGGAGGCAGCAAGAGGAAAATTCCAAACCAAACATCCCCGAAGTCCGAATCGGGGAAAGATACAGAAGCGGTGTACTCATTTGTATACTAGACGGTTCAAGAAGATTGGACACAATGCATCAAAGGCTGGATGCTCAAATTCCGTCAGCCCCGCACGCTGACAATTGATGCACTTAACCTGGTTCTCGGTACAGTTCTTGATGTCATGTTCCCCACTGCACTTCACGCACCGCTGTGGTTCATTACACCTGCCAGCCACATGATTGAATCCCTGGCACCGAAAACATCTAGTGACCGGCAGGTGCTCCTCCACCCTACACCTTCCCGAGTCGATATTCAACCAGTCCACCTTCTGTAGCCGCACGAAGACCCTCGGCGAAACTTCCAGCACCCAGTTTTCCCTAGCGGGATTCCTGCAGGATCGTTTGGTGACCATAACCATCTCTACGGTCAGCTCCTCCAATGGCAGATCCACGAACACCTCTTGATTATTAATCACAATCGCATCCCAAAGTGCAGCTCTCTCAAAACCCGCCGGGACCCCAGTGACCAGCATGGTTGGCTTCCTTCCCTTTGGTCGGGCGGTCTAAAATCCTCCGGGAACCGAACCGAGAGCCTGCTCCACCTGCTCCCGCTCCAACTCAGTCGCGCATCGCACTACCACGTCACCCGTCTTCGAAGGGAAAATATTAACGGTCTTCGATGTTATCGCCACCTGTGAATGGGCCTGTGCAGTAGCCTTCCTCAAATCCCCAGATCATCCCCCCGTAGACTTAACTATCGCTGCGAAAGAAGTCGGACGCGGTGAGGAAACAACCTCCTTAACGGCCTCTGCATGCGTGATTCCGGAACCCAAGCGAGGTCTACGGCCAGCTGCAGCCACCGCAGCCTTAAGTCGGGAAACAGGAACCGTCGCAGTCTTCAGAGAAGAGGTCGTCGGTGCAGAAGAGTCCCGGAAAACAAGCTTCTTATTAAGTGGGCCCCTTCTAGTAGACGTAAGCGAGCCCTGCGCTGCGACAGTTGGCTCATTCCCGGAGTGGGCGTCCTCGGCCACAGTTGGAGCACCTACGTTCCCCTGCGCAGTACCGGCAGCAAAGCCAAGACGTTCATAGACTCCCTCTTTAGCCACTGCCACAGCGAGAGCCACCTCTTGTCGCATGGAACCCTGAGTCATGGCCAAAAACACTTTCACAATCTCATCTAGTGCATCTCTAACTTCCGCTTGGTCCACCACCCTAAAAGACAGTTTATCCCCCGACCTCCTGTTAGTGGCCTTTTTTATCTTGTCAATTAGATCCAAACACTGCGTCAAACACTGGTCCGGTAGCAGTTCCTCCGTCGTGATCACCGGTGCAGCCTCCTGCTCCATCATCTCAACTGGTTCAATAGAGTCGGGCACGGTAACAGCAGCAGCCGGCAAATCCGCAGTATCCTCGTTGTCCTCGACACGCTGCCTCTTTCGGGTGTTATCACTTCTTGAGGGCTCCGCAGCCAGACTCGAGAACTCAAAAGGGCCATGTGGTTCTAGATGCGAGAAGGGTCCATGCTTTACTTCATTCCGAGGAGTACTGGTAGTGTTGTCTTCCGGATCCCGAGTTTGTAGAGCAGATGGCGGAATCAAGTCATTCACAAAAACATCCTCATCCGTGGGAAGAGGAGACTCAAGATCCCGCTGGGATCCCCAAGTGCCCACACCCTCAGCTGCCGAGAGACGATCTTCCTCGCACAATCGCGAAAGCTCCAATTCTGTTAAGGCAGAGAACTCGTCCACAATCGAGCGTCTTCTATGCTCCGCGGTCAAGGCATTTCTTCTTAAGTGGTCGGCAGAAGCACATTTGTTAGACGTCACCGATCCCACAAGTTTCCCCTCAATAAACACGGAAACCGCTGGTGCACTCTGCTGACGCAAACCCAGATCCTCCTCCCAATTACGCTGGGCCTCTGACCAGTTCTATGTCCACAGGCGTAAATTTATGTTTCTTACACAAACGGCGAATTGCCTCTCTTCTCAGGGTCACTTTCAGTTGACCCTTTTTCTCAGCCGTCTTCCCCTTGTCTAACCGTTCTTCGAACCAGGTGCCCACCAAAGACTCTACTTCCTTCTCAAACAATTTTAAGTTAAGCTCCATCCCAAATGTACAGATAAATAGTAAATATTAAAAAAGACCCAAACCAGGGCCAAGCACAATTAAAAAGAAACAGCAAGTGTAGGGAGCGTAGAGCAACGCAACACTCCCCAACAAGCAATAGCTAAAACACAACAGTAAAAGGCTAAAAGCAGTACACAATAAGATAAAACCACACAACAGGCCAAATGTACAATAAAAGCCAAGGATAATACCAAATAGCCACTAAAAGACAAGATGACTAATGAGATGACATAAAAATGACTAAACAAAGTTAAAACCGGCAAGTACAACCCTTAAAACCAAAATACTGCAATAAAACCAACGAGAACCCGTGTAAAGACAAAAGAACTCGGTCAAAGATTTGGGCAAAAAACGCAAAAAAGTCACTAAAAAGGCCCAATAAAACAAAAAACACACTTGGGAATGATAAAGCACGATAAAATAGAGCAATAAGGTCCTATAACCCGAAGCAGTAGCTCCCTTATTAAAGGCAGTATAAAACAATTTCGCTTTGGAGAGACACCATATCGCTGTGCTGGGAATGCGGTGCAAGATTTCGGAAATTTGATAAAACACACAAAAACACAAGTAATACTAAAGCAAATCAAATAAATTATATATGCACAGATAGAGTACACTTTCCTCTTCAATTCCACACCAGGATTGACCTCCTAGCTCCAAAATTGTGTCCGGGATGGCAAAAGCAAACTCTGAAGTGAGGCTTCAGATTCTGGAACTTTCTGGTTCAAAGTGCAAACTTTCTGGTTCAAAGTGCAAGGCTTCCCCAACAGCAAAAAAAACGCAAATTTCAAGTAAACACTGTAAAGTAACTAAAAGGAGCACAGACCTGGGGATAGTCTTGAATTGATCACAAACACCTTAGGAAACAACCACAAGCACTGAATCCATGGGATGGACATCGGAAACAAGATTAAAATCCAAAAAACTTTGGAGCACAAAACAGTTCATGGAGGCAGCCATCTTGGTCACATGACCAGCCAGTCAATAGATAGGTACAGGGAGGTAGAGATGCACCCGGCCCTAAGGCCATCACATGCCGAAGCCACCACCACAGAGAAGCCACAGCCAGGGGAACCCATCCCAACACCACGCTAAACGCATCTCCTCAGAACCAGCGGGGAGAAGACCAACAACAATTTAATAACAACAAGAAAACAAGATACAGAAAAAGGAATGCAAATGAAAGACAAAACAACAAAGTCGAGGAACAAGTTAACTGCGCCACCCCTTCAACAAGTTGAGGGGGGGGCGGAACATCGAGATCAAGCTAAGAAGCAAAAACAGAAGCACTAACGATGATCCGGGACGACGCAGGAGGCCAAATCCTCAAAAGCCTCCAAGAAGACATCCTCCAGCCACTCACACTCAGGGAGCGTCCAAGCGAACCCCGCAGGGACGACTTTGCGAAGGAAGTTCGCCCTCGCGGCCTCTCTCTCCGGGAGGGAGCACTCTTTAACGATGTGAATAACCGACTCGATATCACCACCACCACAGGCACAGAAGGGGTCATCCCGAAGACCAAACGTGAAGAGAGAGGCGCCGATGTTCCCGTGACCCACCAGAAGCTGAAGAAGTTTGTTGCTAAAACGATGACGCTTGAAGCCGACTTTGGGAATGAAGGCGTACAGGGGGCGACCGTGTCACTCGTGTCCCAAAACTCCTGCCAAGCAAGCCCAGCGCTCCTCCTCGAAATGTCCTTGGAGACAGAGATGGGAAGGGGGAGGTCCCACGCCGAGTCCTGCTCGATGGCCTCCTTGGCCAAAAGGTCAGCCTCTTCATTCCCAACGTGGCCCGCATGGGCCCGAATCCACCCCAAGTGGAGAACACAGTTCCTCTCAGTGTTGTTGAGCGCCCGGCGAACCAGAGGAGACAGAGGACACCCAGAAGACAAAGCCTGAATCGCGGCCTGGGAATCAGAGAACACCCGAACCGTGCCATGAAGAGAGTCGCCAAGGTTCTCAAGGGCCAGGGCAATTGCAAACACCTCAGCCTGGAAAACCGAGTTAAGATCGCCAATCCGGAGACCCATCTGATCCAAGAGGCGGCCATTTTGGTAGGCAACAAAGGCCGAAGCAGTCCTGCCGTCCATTTTGGACCCGTCAGTAAAGATGGAGAAATCGGCCGGATCAGGAGAGTCGCAGTTGTAATCGCTCCTAGGAAGATGATGTCTATTCGCAGGGTGGGGCCAGTGGATGGCAGGGACCCTCTTCTCGTAACAAGGCTCCTTGATCCTGGAAAAGTGCTTGGAGAGCTCAGTAGCCTGAATAGACAGAGGGAGGATGCCAGCGAGGGTGTAGAGGGCCTCCGTGGAGACAGTTTTGTAAGCGCAGCACACCCGAAGAAGAACACAGCGAGGCAAAGCATTCAGACGCTTGCGAAACACAACAAGGCGGGCGCGGTGACCCCACACTCCAGCAGCAAAGAGAAACCTCGGGATAATGGCCCGCAACAGAAGGATCCTCAGCGTGTGGGCGTTGATACCCCAGTTAGAGCCGGTGACAACACAGATGCGCAAGGCAAGCCGCTTGGCCCTGTCGGCCAGATGCCTCACGTGGGGCAGGAAGTTAAAGTCAAGAGTCCACAATAACACCAAGGTAGCGCATAGAGTTCGTGGCTTCCAGCGTAACCCCACCAAAGCTCAGAATGGGAGGACGAAGAACGGGGCGCCAAGGGTGGAAGACACAAGTCTTTTAACATGGTTGAAGGTCAGATGATTTTCTTCGGCCCATTCCTCCAGCCGCGGCCTGCAAAAGTCCCAGGAACCCTCGATCTTCCGAGAGGAGAGGGCGGCGAGGATGAGAAGAGAATCGTCTGCAAGGCCTGGAGGTGAGAAAAGGCGTCCTCATCGGGCTGGGAAACATCTTCGAACTTGAGAAACAGGAGTTCCATGATAATCAACCAGATGGTAGGCCCGAGACAAGACCCTTGAGGACAGCCTCGGGTAGTCCACCGGGAGATGCTGCCAATCGTAGCTCTGCGGTCAGTTAAAAGTCTTTAACCAGATTAAAAAGGTTCCCGGGAAGCCTCCACCTGCGCAGTTGATCCAGGATGTTAGGGTAGAAGGCGCAGTTGAAGGCGTTCGCGATGTTGAGGGCAATGGCAACGCAATGTTTCCTTTGTTTATGAAAGTCTTCAATCTTTTCGATGTACGTCTGAATGGCTTGCTCGGCGCTCCGCTGATGGCGAAAACCAAACTGCATAGGGTGAAGAAGATCCCTGGTTTCCAGGAAGTGCTTGAGACATTCGCAGCAACCCTATCAAGGACCTTCCCAGTCACGGCGAGAAGGCAAATGGGACGGAAGTTGTTCCCTTTGGGGATTTGCAAAATTATACACACCATTCGCACAACCTTAAGACGATTTCCAGACTTAGGGAAAGACTCTGAATTTGAGGCAACAGTTCATGAGTCTACACCATTCTTCGCCCTTGGCTTGGAAGAGATGAGAAAGGATGGAAACAGGGATCCCGTCAGGGCCGGTGGCCTTGCGAACATTGCTGGCAGTGATTGCTTCCTGCAATTCGGACTTGAAGATAGGAAGATCGTTCTCGCCGAGGGGAAGGTCAAGAGAGTCCGTCGGCGGGTTGGGGTGTTGGTCAGAAGAATCGGGGAAAAGGGAGTCAAGCAGATAGGAGCCCGTTTCCTCCTCATTCTCGGTCCACGCGCCGTTGGTACACTGCAAAGTGTGGAAAGTCATTTTGGCCCGATTGCGACTGGCGAGGATCTGGTACAGAAGGCTAAACAGGTCCTCGTTGGAATGGGTGGTGCAGAAGTTTCTCCAAGAAAGGATCTTAGCCTCCTTAATGGCCGACTTGTAATTGCGACGGAGATCTCTGAAGACAAGCATGAAGTGGGAGCGTTGCGCCCTCCTTCTGGCTTGACGAACATTACGTTTGAGGATCCAGAGCCGACGGCTCCACCAAGGTTTCCCGAAACCAGAGCAAGTCCTGGAGGGGATGTAAGAATCACAAGCGTTGAGACACATTTCATGGAAGACAGAAGCGCTGCGGATGGTGGCCTCACGGGAGTCCTCGTTAAGAACCTCCCGGAGGGTGATAGCATCTTGAGTAAGCTGATGACGGAAACCGGTCCAGTCGGCCCTCTTGATATCATATCTCCTAGTGGGGTTACCACTCCTAGCAAGGTGAACTTAGAAATTAATGATCCTGTGGTCGCTCAGGGAGATGTCATCAGAAACTTCCCAGGATTGGAGTTGGACACCCTTCGTGGCCAAGATGTCGATCCAACTCGAACCATTGGCGGTGGAGTAGGTTGGCTCAGAGTTAGCATTGTTGATGACGGTGAGGCCGGCTAGAGGAAGGAAAGTCTCGACTTCCTCGCCCCTGGAGTCAAGGAGCTGGCCTCCCCAAATAGGGTTCTTAGCATTGAGATCCCCACCAAGGATAACGTGATCACCTGAGCGACAGATGCGGCGAATGGAGTCCAGAATCCCAGTCAGATCGTGCGAACGTTCGCAATACGCGCTAATAAAGGTAGAATCCCTGCTCTTAATCTTTACGACGACCAAGCGATGGTCCGACCATTGGTCAAGAAGAATGGCTTGGAAGCAGTTTTTAACCAGGATCATAGCCTTGACCCGTTCCGTGGGGTTGGAGTAAAAGAAACTGTTGAAGCCCGTCCAACCATGCCCAGGAGAGAAGGAGGAGCCCGTATAAGGCTCTTGCACCAGGAGGACATCCGCGCGCTGACCAAGCTGAAGGGCCCCATAGGCGGCCGCGCCCTTGCCAACGTTGACTTGGATAATGTTCAGAGAGGTCTCTTTATCCATAATTGGTCCTGTCGTGGCACCGTTTGACACGCCTAATAAATTCTGGGCATTGTGGGCTAGAGGCACTATGTTGTGTGTCCGTATTTCGACACTCTGTGCAGTTGGGGCACCTAGACGCCCGGCTTTCGCAGTTCTTGAGATCGTGGGCTCCTCCGCATCTTGGGCAGACAGATTCCATGGTACAATTACGCGCAATGTGCCCAAAGCCCTGACACTTAAAACACCTAGTAACTGGGAAGAACTCATCCACCCGGATCATCACCATGTCGAGCACACACCCTTTCTTCTGAATGGTCTTGAAGAGGCCGCTGCTCACCTCGGCCACCCAGTTCTCCTTGGACGGATCCCGGCTCTTCCGCTTGAACTTAAAGATCAAGGCATCTCCAATCTCTTCCGCTGACAGACCATCGCAGGACCACCTGGAGACATTCTGCTCAAGGATGGTAGTCTTGAGGGATAGATGGTCGAAGTTCTTCTCGATATTGGCAAACTGAAGAGTGGGTCGGCGGTTAACGACGCTCTGAACTCTGAACTCTTCCGCGGCACGAAGTTTAGTCTCCAAGACCGTCTTTTGCTGGGCACTCTTGGACTCAATAAGGACTCCTCCACTGGGCAGCGTGACAAGTTGCCTAAACGTACCTCCCATTTCTTTCATATTGACACGTTGAAGGACCTGTCCCCTGACATGCCCGGGGGTCGAAGAATCAGCTCCCTCCTGCCCGAAGACAAGAGTAATGTACCGGGTAGTCTTGGGGGCATTCCTAAGGCCCTTGGCAATTTCGGCGAAAGTTTTCTTCTTTTTAGGCCTCAGATTTTCCCCGTCCGTCTCACTTTCAGCCGTCGTTGGGTCGATCCCACGCCGAGAGCGTCCCCGCCCGCGACCTCTTCTGACTCTGGGACCTGAACTCGATTTCGGTGTCCGAGTCTTCCTCCCTCTCGAAATCCGTGGTGACCTCTCCCCGAGAGGGGTCTCTTCCCCTGCGCACTTTCGGATTGCTCAGTTCACTCTTCAGAGTGACATTTTTGAGCTCGAGGGACTTGATAGCAACACTGAGGCTGGCATAGATATTCACCAGGAGGTCACAATCCTCCCGGACCTGAAGGTGTTCGGCTTTATTAAATCTAAACTTGCCACTTTCGGATAACTGAGAGCTGCAGGTCCTAATCCTGGTTATGGCTTCCAGGCATTCCTTCGTGCACACACTCGTGACAACGCTGCTGTCGATCACCTACCGCCCGTAACTAATGTTCGTTTGGGGCTTAGGGATCGCCACCGTTGGTGTGAGGAAGGTTCCACCGTCCTCGCTTCCGGAGAAGGCCGTTCCACAGAAAAGGAACGTCTTGGAGGTAGAGGTGGTCTGTCCTGAAGATCTGGCGCACTTCCCCTAAGGGCATCTTTAATTTCTTTTGGGTTCAGGGGTTTAAGCTTATTCGAAACCTCAGGAGTCAGAGGGTCAGGCTCCGTCT
>JAQIUW010000128.1:0-10924 GCA_034697105.1 Lithobius agilis | reverse complement strand
AGCCCTCCTTCCCCCAGCACTCTGGCACGCACAACCTTCCCCCAAGATACCCCGTCGACCATCCAGGACCGTTCCCCAAGCACCCTCCCAACCGACACCTTCCCCCTCTTTCAAAGCTAGCCCTCTCCACCCCCCCCATGTCCCTTCCCCAGCGACGTAAAAGAGGGAAGTAAAAAGTGTACTATACACACACAGTCAAGCTTTAGTATATATGATGTAATGAAGATATATAAAACTGCGAAGAATAAAAGTATGTGAGCAAAATGACAAAGGCTCTCCAGGCCGTTTTATGATAGGCCTAATGCATGTGGAAAGTACCTGTGTGCGATGTGCCAACCCAACACATCCATAAAACAATCATAAAACCTTACAAGTCCTGATTTTTTTCTCATGGAGATAGAGATAATTTGCGTTTGTATAAATCGGTACAGCATCGTATTCTCACATTAACAGTTAAAAAGAGGTATATCACTGTCCACAAATGACAGTCTTCAAAAAATTAATGGTTCATCACGTAACTGTCTGAAGCACATCTGGGTAAACACCAGTGAGGCAAAATGTGTCTCAAGAAATCAAAGCCAACACTTTTATTTCTTATAGTTCGATTGAGGGTTTAGCAAGAATATAAAATATTCCGAGGCACAAGGCAAAAATGTTCGATTGTTATTAACCGGCTATCGCATTACACCTACAAAGTTAATGCCGGCAGTAATTAAAGGTTTGCTTGTGGATTCAAGTCTACATTTGTACGTAAATGTTGTTTGGTAGGCAACCAGTTTTCAAATAACGGTTAGAGGTCATCACTACGCCTTAGCTCATTCATCCTTTTGATATACAGTGTCTCATAAATGATTTTAAGTACAGAGTAAACCATAACCCCTTGAGTCACCAATATTTTTTGTTTGGTCGGGTGTGCGGTTCTATCTCACGATCGCTTGCTTTACAGTCTACAACTCCAACCATTGGGCAGTAGGACGACCTGTACTTGGGTCTCCTAGGGGCTCCATACAAAGCTTGTGCTAACATTAGGATTCTGTTTTCTTGGCGGCCAAGCTAATGTCTATCTTTCTGGACGTCAGGACTCAAAGGGTTAATAGGTGTGAGATACAGAAGCTAAAGAACGATCAACTCGGCGGATATTTCTAGCCACGTATTTTTGTACTGTTTAGTAGTTTCGTGGAAGGAGTACTTTCTGCACAACTGGTTATTTTAAGTGGTGTTTCATTTAGCAAGTTACTTCTTTTTATAAAGCGCATTCATATGCTACGCTAAATAATACAACCCGTTTTTGCGCTAAAAATAAATTTATAAAATCTTAAAATCGCATCACATCACATCAAATATATAATATTTCGCAATTTTCTAATTGCTTTGTATAAATTTATAGAAAAATACACGTAGTCTTACATTTACACATTACAAACATAATAAAACACACCCCTCCATTCTTATTATTTCTTCTTCCATTCTACCGCTGTAAAACTCATTTTCTGTTGGATTAGATTTTCTTTTCGCCATTTTGTATCCATTGATTATTTTTGTCAAGAGATAACTCATTGTCCACAAAATTGCTTACTTCCGGACTGTCGCGTGAAATCATTATTTCCAAGCAGTTTCTAACACAATTGGAAGACATAAAATATTATTCTTTTCAAGTTAGCTACTACAAAGAGTTTATGGGGATACGTAAAACGGTGGAGGAAAGTGCATTCCACCGCAACTGTTGAAGTAGCCTATGCACTACTTGAACCTGCTTGAAAATAATGATTTCACGTGACAGTCCTGAAGAAACAATTTGGCGGTCAATGAGTTATCTCACGACAAAAATAATCAATGAATACAAAATGGCAAAAAGAAGGACTAAACCAACAGAAAATGAATTCTACATTGGTGAAAGGAAGCAGAAATATGCCTAAAAAGAATGGAGATGATTCTTTTATTTTTTTGTCAATGTTTAAATGTAACACCACGTGTATGTATCTATTTTGATGTGGTGTGATGTGATTGATAGTAAGGTTTTGACGGGTAACAATACGAGTGAAGTGCCATGACTATCGAGAATGTGAATGAAGTGATGGATTGTTACCGTTGCTTAGGCAAACGGGTTTGTTGTGGAAATTGTTGTTCCTTCCATTGTGTTCGCCTTGAGAACATGTAATGGCGATCCTGTCCCCTTTCCCTTTGGTTACCTGCCATTTGCCCCTATTCTCACTACCTACGAGAATAAATGCTATATAACATCAGATTTCCAGTCTCGTCTCCATTACGTCTGATAATGGTTATGGGCGTTAGTTTGTTTCCTTAGTCGCGTTGTGAATCTGCTCCCCGTATTTAGGTTAGGCATTAGTTAGGCTTCGCGGCGATACTTCATCAGGAAGCCTTCCTCTTACACCACCCGGAGGATGTTCCGACCTACCTTTGTGGACGAATCGCCCTGCTCCGCCCGGACGAATACAGAGGAATACGCCTAGGTTTGGAAAGTGGAAGACGACTGGTACGGTAACCAATTTTGCTATACTTTTACTACCGCCATATACACGGTTTATACACAGATTTGTTATACATGTTTTACAACAAATACGTTTGGCGGAACCTACGTTTAAGGTAGAATAGCGTTATAGGCATCACAAGAATAGGCCTGGTTACTGGAAATTAATTACGGGAAATGCCGTATGTCATACGATTTATATTGCAATAGCGGGACAAGTTACAATAAATCAATATGGAAAACGTTGAATACTATAAGGGTATTCCTAAACTTCATCACACCAATTACTTGATATGGCGTCCAATCATGACTGCGCATTTGTGGGCACAGGGTGTCTACAACGTCGCCATACTGGGAGACCGCCCCCCACCTGGGGCGCCACAGGAGATTAGGGCAGAATGGGACGACTGCGATGCGCGAGCATTGGATGCGCTCATCAAGAGCATGTCTACCCCGTTAACGCGATTGTATTGCACCCTCCAGTCGGCGAAAGAAATTTGGGATGCCCTTAGGGATAGGTTCACAGAGCCGCAACCACATCGGTTGATTGCCTTGTCGGATGAGTTGCGTCGCCTACACCTCCAGGACGGCCAGACTATCGCGATTTACTTCGACCAGATCCGCTCCCTCCGGCCGGACGAGATTTTCTCGAGGAAGAGGTCAAACACTACTCCCTCCTCGGGATACGATGTGTATCTCTACAGCCCGTCGTGCAGGCGCTGCGCGTTAATGACAACGTCACTTTCAACCAGTTGGAGCGCCATCTCGTCGCAGCCGAAACCTCTAGACCAGCTACGTCCCGACAGCCTACCGCATCGACCGACTTTACCTCAGGTCCGGATGTGACAGCAGCGGGGCCGTATTTTGCCGCAGCAGTCAACCGCCGCCAACAGGGCCGTCGCCGAGGGGGCCGCAGGGGCCGTGGAAGGGGCGCCAACAGCGCTGATGCCGTACCGCCGCATCAAGATAGCAAACAACAGATTCTTTTTGGTTTTTGCGGGTGCCCAGGAAACGAAGAGAGCCGTTGTTACGCTCGGAAATGGGCACAGGAGGCACTACAAGGCCGAACTTCGTCGTCCACTACTCCAACCTCTCAACCCACGAAGCAACAGCAGGGTCGCGCCCACCACGTTGCATCGACATCTGCCAATACGTCCGCACCCGCTCCTGAGGACACCTTCTCTTTCTTCCAACCAGCTGCAAAAACAGCCTCCCATGCAGATGCACCAAGGTCGGAGCAGCCAGAATATGTATCCATGCTGGCTCGACTATCAGAGCCATCAGAAGGAAGAACTTGGTTCCTTGATTCCGCGCCTCGAGCCACATTACCAACCGGCTCGACTGGCTGCGGGATGCAAGAGAGATTGATCTTCACATCCATCTCGCCGGTGCGGACGCCAAAATGGCAGCGACTCACCAGGGGACAATCATAGTCCATACAGGTGCGACGCAGGTCCGGTTTCATGACGTCCTGTACTGTCCGGGGGCGGCAACTAACCTCCTCGCCACGCCCCGCCTGGACCTGAAGGGATTTACGATCTTATATTCCAACGGCACAGCTACCATCCAGGAAATAACCACAGATGCCGTTGTCATGATTGGATCCCTCACCGCGAATCTAGCGTACCAAATGGATTTGCGTCCGTGGACGGGACCGATTCAACGTGCCCTCCACGTGCCTCTCACCAGTTCTTTATGGCACGGAAGACTCGGCCACCCTAGTCCCGCTGTACTTCAGAAGATCAGCAGTCGCCTGCCACCTGCCGTTGACCACAACGTCACGCCATGTGATTCTTGCCAGCGCGGGAAGATGCGCAGAGAAGCTTTTCACCTACACCCAGACCATCCAATCCACACCACAGGCATTTTCTAACGGATTTATGTGGACTGCTTGGGACCGGTATCTGTTCCGAGTCACCAGGGAGACCGCTACGCCTTCATTCTAGTATACTATTTTTCCCGACGGGTGTTCGTCTACTTCCTGCCTACAAAAGATCAAGCAGCTAAATGCTTCAATGACTTTGTTAGATGACGACTGACATCAACAGGCCTAACAGTACGAAGTGTACATTCAGATCTTGGTTTGGAGTTCCAGGTGGCTAACTTCAACGAGGTCTGCCAACGCTACGGGATTCACCACTCATACTCCGCGCCGCAATCCCCTCAGCAAAATGCGATAGCTGAGCGCACAATAGGCGCTCTTATGCAGACCACCGCTTGTCTACTATTGTCCGCCCGCTTGCCGGAGTAGCTTTGGCGCTTCGCGTTTAGCGTGGCAGTTTACATCCGTTAATCAGAGGCTAAGCGGGTGTGGGACGTAGTGGAACCACCGAGTGGACAGGCCCTAATAAAATCTAAATGGCGCTTCACGAGGAAGTTACACCCCGACGGAACGATTCGTAAGTACAAGGCCCGGCTCGTCGCCCGCAGATTCAGACAACACCGCGGGATCGACTACGACACAGCTTATTCGCCGGTAGCCGCGTACAGCAGTCAAGCTTATCCTCGCAATCGCTGCAGAAAAATCGCTGACCATCGCTACTCACGATTGCGAGACAGCTTACTTGAACTCGCCAATAACACGGACGGTATATACCACCATGCCGCCGGGGTTTCAAGTATACAGGAATGGACGACCTTTAGCTTGCCTACTACTCAAGAGCTTATACGGCCTGCCTGAGTCAGGCCGTAATTGGTTCCATACCTTAAAGGGAGTTCTGATTGACTGTGGCCTCAAACAATCTAGTGTGGATCCCTCTCTCTTTTATGATAGTTCCGGTGAATACCCGGTTTTAATTGGTTGCTGGGTAGACGACGTGCTCCGAGCGGCCAAACCACAACCGTTAGCCCACATAATGCGGAAGATACGCCAGCGTCTAAAGATAACGGATACGGCAGGTCAAACGTACCTAGGTTTGAATATAATCCAAACTGCCGACGAGATCTCTGTAGAAAACACTCGTTACATTGAAAAGAAACTACAGCCGCTAGGCCTCGCAGACGCAAAGCCGGCGAAGTCAATCTCCGATGGTCTACGCAACATCGAGGCTTTCACGGATGAAGATCCAGCAGACCAGGCTCAGTACCAAGAAATAATAGGCATTCTTAATTATGTGGCCAGCACAACCAGGCCAGATATTATGGTGCAACCTAACATCTTAGCCAGGTACACAAGAGATCCCCGAGCGCCGCATATGGTGGCAGCCAAACGCATACTCAGGTACCTCAAGGAAACTGTACACCAAAAGTTCCATTACCGACCAGGGGACCTGAGGAGCTTGGAAGCATATAGCGACGCATCGTGGGACTCGCTGGAAGACAGCCGCTCCGTCACCGGATTCCTGATCCGACTAGGTTCAGCCGTAGTAGATTGGCGCAGCAAATGGCAGACTACCGTTTCCCATTCCAGCTGTGAGGCGGAATCATACGCAATAGATAATACCATCAAATATCTACGCAGTTTTGTTACCTTACTAAGCGAAGTCGCCCCAAGCTACGTCAATTTGCCGATAGTTGTCCACACTGGCAGCCAGGCTGCGATAACTCTGGCTGAAAACGGCAGGGGGGGGAGAGAGCCGTCATTTCCTTCGGAGTATAAACAGCATTAAAGAACATATGGATAAGGGCACAGTCCGGCTGAAATTCATTCCCACCGAGATAAATCCGGCAGACATCATGACGAAGTCCAAAAGTGGAAGCGTGACGGCCCGAATCATGAGGGACAGTTATAATTTCTGGTGATGGTGAAGAAGAAGATCGGCGTAGAAGACTGTCAAATAAATCTTGTCCTAACAAAACTAAAAAGAAAAACCTTTCGGAACTAACAACTGAAAAATGCACTAAAACTATTGGCAAACTAACAAAGAAAGAAACTATATAACAGCATAACTTGATAAGATAACTAATAACTTAACAAAGAAATAACAGATTGACTTAAGTGTGAAATAGCGTGAACAAATATAAGCACCGGTCCTTCATATAAAGTAATTTAATTACAAAACACGAGTCAGGCTAAAGGGAAAGCTAGATTAGCTGGATTAGCCGTATAGAGTTAGTTTAACAAAACTAACAAAATATAAAAGTTTAACAAAACTAACAAAATATAAAAGTTTAACAAAACTAACAAAGTTAGAGCTTAACTAGTAGAAATAAATCGTTAAAATAGGGGAGATTAAACGAAAAGGGAAATATTGCGTTTGCACGAAAAACACCACTTTTTGGCTAACAATAGATAAGCTAACAAAGGGAAAATAACAATGGAATGTAAATGCGTTTAGCTCTCCTGCCATGGCATTAAAACAGCAGGGAGTTTGACGGGTAACAATACGAGTGAAGTGCCATGACTATCGAGAATGTGAAGGTGTGATTGTTACCGTAGCTTAGGCAAACGGGTTTAATAATAATAATAATAATAATAACAATACTTTATTGACAAATGTCAAATGGCAAAGCAGGTTCAAGAACACCAACGCTTTCTAAAAAATTAAAAGTTAAAAACGACTTAAAAATGTCACGACTAGTGAATTGTTTAATACGTTAGATTGGTTAAGGATTGTGGTATTGTTATGGGAGAAGGATAACCGATTGTTGGAAAGGAAATGCGGTATTGTTGAACCTATGTTTGTTGTCTTTTGAATGGTTCCTGGCCTACAAGGCGGACATGTTTTACCGTAAGTTACTTTAATGCTTTACATCTGTAACAAAACTATGAAAGAGTAAAGGATGAAGGTTTATTTGTAATTGCAATGTCTTGGTCTCCATGGATGAATACTACACGTTCTATTGGACGAATGGGCGAATCAAGGCAAACTTTACCTTCGTTCCAAGGGCATTTTTAAAATGACTATAGAACAAGATCCTCCTGATGCAGGAGCAGAAGAAGCGACACGTGCATTGTGGGACCTAAATGATGGGAAAGCACACTCCATAATGATGAGAACTATGGAAAGAATCCAGCAAACTCTACATGCACACCACACGTCTGCAAAGGAACTATGGATTGCACTATCCGAACGTTATAGAGGACAAGAGGAGCGCCAACAACTGATGTCATACAATCGTTTGGCTACTGTGCAACTTTCACCGAATCAGACTCTATCTGCGTATTGCTCCTACATAAAGTCATTGGCGCAGCAATGTGCTCTATGTGGCAAAGAAATTACTGATGGTGAGCTGTGTTTTTATGCATTGCGTGGAATTCCCCGGGCTGACATGCAAAACTTGGTTCAGAACTTGCAACTGAAAGATAATCTAACGTTTAAACGTTTGGAAGAAGCACTGACTGAATTTGGAGAAACAAAGAAGAACTCTAGCAACGATTTTTTTCCTTGGAGTGGAAGCTCTGCTCAACTACGTAGATCTATGAATCAACCGTCACGAAGTCGAGGACAGACTCCGAGAACACGTCCGTTGTCACGTCAGCAAAATGGACGTTTGAGTGCAAACCCTTCATCTACGACCCAATGCGAACAACGAGCCTGCTTCTATTGTGGAATCCCTGGGCATCTTTGGTTAGCCTGTAGAAAACGACTGCGCGATGAAGCCAATGGTGTCTATAATCCACAAGGGCAAGCTGAAAGTCGATAGGCCGGGCCTACAAGCAATCAACGTGGTTCTATTACACAGCGAAGGACAAGGTCAAGATCAGCACGAAAAGTATTTTCACGTGGGAATTCAGCTGCGGCAGCTTCATCAGATTTGGAACGCCAAGTTGAAACAGATGCCGAACAAGACAATCCGGAAGGGTGTAGAGCATTTGCATCAAATGCCACCTTGTACGCTTCTACCGCTACGGTAAGCAGCTTTGTTTTGTCTCCACAAGTACCCGCAGGTTATGCTAAAGTAAATATTTCCTCCTTGAAGTCACCTTGTAGACCAAACGCTTCATAAACTTGGAATATTGATAGTGGCGCCAACACCCATTTGACGTTTCGAGACGACTGGCTGCGAGACACCGTAGAAGTTAATATCCCAATTGCCTTAGCCGGAAAAAAACAGCGTCATACAAGCCACAAAGCAAGGTAACATTTTACTAAGCTCAACGTATGGTCAAATCATCATAACACAAGTACTCTATTCCTCGAAACTTGCTGACAACCTCATCTCGGTTCCCATGATGGATGGTAAAGGTTTTTCACTTTACTTCAGTGATGGACAAGCCACTGTAATACATAATCAGAGCGGAAATAAGGTTGCACTGGGGACACTACGGAACCGGGCATATATAATGGATGTGAACACAATAATGCCGGACGGAAGTATTGCGATGGCATTGCCTTGTATCGAGGAGACTACATATCTCTCATCAACTTTGGGTGGTAATGATTCGTTGCAGAATCGAACTGCGGATATTGCTAATTTGCAGACGTCAATAAAAAAGCCACTGGATAATCGTATAGAACATAACTATTCTACTAAGAAAAATGATCAACACCAGATGTCTTGGTTACTATGGCACAGACGTCTTGGTCATCCGTCACAAGCCCGTATGGAGCAACTCAAATCCAGACAACTATTACATGGCGTGAATTTCCACATGGTAACGTTGGTATGTGTGACGTATGCATTAAGGCCAAGATGAAAGCCTTACCTTATGATCGTCGTTGCCGTGAGATCAAAACTACGCACCCACAACAGGTTCTCCACGTAGATATATGTGGCCCTATCCAAGTACCTGCCATTTTTACAAATGCTCGCTTCATTTTAGCTATAGTAGATGATTCTGAATGCTATGCAGTCAGAATTGGCTTCGTTGCAACGACATCATGTATGGGATATTGTTCCCAGACCACCTACACACGTTGGGTGTATACACGTAAACTCAATCCTGATGGATCCTTAAGAAAATATAAAGCACGATTGGTTGCTCAAGGTTATAACCAGAAAAAAGGGATCGATTAAGATTTGTCGTACGCACCTGTTGTGCGGCACGAGTCTATCCGTTTATTGCTTTACCTAGCTTCACAGAATGGGTATAAAATAAAATACTATGATGTGGTTACAGCTTATGTCCAAACTGAAATTGACGAAATTACTTACGTTAAGCAGCCTCCAGGTTTTTCCACAGCAAAGAAGGGGGAAGAATTAGTAGACTATGTCTGCTGCGGAAAAGCCTGTATGGTATTCCACAGTCGGGCAGGAATTGGAATTTGTGTATTAACAAAGCTTTAATTGATATTGGGTTAACAAGATCTCAGTACGATCCATGTATTTATTTTGCGATAGACGAGAATTCATTTACAGCAATAGCAATTTTCGTGGATGATGACATGCTAGTTTATTCAGATGAAAATGTTGTTATGGGCTACATTGAAAAATTGTCAAAACGTGTAAATATAGAAGCAGTGGAACAACAGAATTATTTAGGTTTAGAAATTTCAGTTGAGGACGATGAAATTGTTGTCAGTGAAAAGAAATACATTCAAAAAACGTTAGAACGGTATGGTTTGTCAGACTCAAACATTGCTAAAACTATCAGTGCTAGTGGGCAAAATTTAGACGTTTGTGATGACTCTCCATTAGTGAATGTAATGGAGTACCAGGAGCTTTTAGGCACAGTTATGTATTTAGCAACAACAGCAAGGCCTGATTTGTCATTTCAAGTTACTAATTTATCACGTTTTAACCACGAACCTAGACAGGTTCATTTAACCGCATTAAAACGAGTTTTCAGGTACAGTTCCGCTCAAAAGTAAATGCACACTTGAAAATCTAATAACTTTTTTAATTTTTCAATGACAGTAATAAATAGCATATTGTTGGAAACATTGAAACTTCACAATTTTGTTCATGTAGGTTTCGTTATCCAAATGTCACGTGCAGGCGCGTGCTGTAGGAAAGAGTGGACCCCTTACAATCGACATGACGAAATAATCGGTTTAAAACGTTCATACTTAGTATGCAGGAAGCCTAGTACGCAACCGTTAATAATTCGTTCAATTTTTTTATATTGTTAATCATGAGCACGTGCTAGCACGTGATGAAGTTGGAACCACGGCTCAAAATCCTGAATATTTGCAAGGGAAATTCTATACGGCTGCACAGCTGTTTTCTTTCTCATTGTTACTGTAGCTCATTGTTGAATTATTTGTTGTTCGTAAAATTGTAAAGATGGCTGCTTGGGTGTTGTTGCTCGTTTCTTTATTTGTATCATGTTACTTCATTCTCTACTGCCATTGTGAATTCGCTACGGTCGGTGAGGGCAATTTTGCAAGGAAATAAACTACGATCTTTTACTTGGCACAGTCGAGCATGAGTATGAGATTGTCTAAAACTTAATATTTGTTTGTTTGTTCAAGAATTTCCAACCTTTTTATCGACAGAAGCTTATACAGATTGTGACGCCGAACTGGATTGGGGTCCTTTTTTTTAACTGCTTATGGCATTTATGCCATAAAAGCAGTTTTTGAAATACAGTTGGTTGAAAAATGGGGCTTG
>JAQIUW010000127.1:0-10941 GCA_034697105.1 Lithobius agilis | reverse complement strand
AATTTGTTTTGTACTTTTTGAAGTCTGGTAAGCAGTGTTGTGTTGGCTGTACCATAAATTTCAATTCCGTAACGTAAATGTGATTCAATAAGTGCGTCATAAATAAGTTTCCTATTTTGATAACTTAATATTTTCCTTAAAAAAAACATTTTTGGCATAATCTGTTGTAATTTTTTTATTAATTCATTTATGTGCATTTCATGTTTCCAATTAATATCAATATGAAATCCTAAGTATTTTATTGATTTAACTTCGTTTAATTCAACTCCACTATTTTTGTCTTTCTGTTCTTGGTTTAAATAAAGAAGTATCTTTGATTTTTGCTTTGTTTTCAAAATTGCTGAATTAATGTTAAGAAAAACAGTTTTTTCTTCATTAATAAATACTTCATTTGTCCAACACCATTTTTGTATTTCATCAAACGTCAATTGCAACTTAGTAATCATCTCATTAAAGTTAAAGCTAATAGAAAATATGCAAATGTCATCAGCAAAAAGGATGATGTTTTTGATTCAATTTCCAATGTCATTCACGTATTATGAGAAAAAGCGTGATCTACCTTCAAACTTGGTTTCTATCTTCCAGTATCCCTGGTTATTTTTTCTTGATCGTAGCCTTCTATTTAATACAGGACACTCTGTAAGCAGAATTAGGCTACATCCCAATCTATTTTCATGTTACCTGGCTCATAGTTTAACAGATCCCAGTTTTTACTTATACTGTGTATATCTGTTTGTAAAATCTTATATGATCCATTTAAATTTAAATCGTTGTTTGGGAACAATTCTGGCACTAACACTTTTCACACACTAGATTTCTAAATTCTTGTTCAGTTTCCATTTTGATGAAGTGGATAATTCCGGCTTCTGATTTGATAATTTTTACTAACATATCTCCTTCAGAAATTCTCATTCTTGTTTTCGTTTCCCTGAACCAAAAAAATTTCACATTCTCTTCCATAATTCATAGCTTTCCAGAATAGTTGTTTATTGTGGGGGGTCATATGCTCATTTTTGTAGATTTTTTTCTGAATTCCCATTTGCAAAACAATCAAAAATGGTTATTACCTTTTTCATAACGCTTAGCTATTTTTCCCTGTCCTCTCTAAATTTAAATTGCACCACAATAGAAGTTGTTTTATTTGGAAATCTGGTTGGTATTCGGTGCCATTTTGTCCACTTGATTCGCATTATACTCCGCAATGCCAAATTTTTCAGTGTTTCTTCTCACTGTGCCACTTATATTTTCCTTAGCCCACATAATAAATCCATATTTCTGTTCCTTTCATATTGAGCTTGTTCTTGCTGGTTTAGTTCAATTTTGTTCAAGTTTCTTGCATATATGAATAGTATTAACAGCTTCCACCTTTTCAAGCCTGTATTTTATCTCATTTAGTGCATTTAGCTCAGCCCTACTTACAGATGTTGTAATCCGATCGCTTGATGGAGCCCAAATCCCAGGGTCTGGCCACCCTCTATTTTGCCACCCACTTCGACTTGCCACTTAGAAAAAATAAAAAGGCTTTAAAAATGTTTGGACAATCTGCACAACTTGAGTGGAGGTGTTCAAAGTTGACTTGGTCTTTGCTCTCCTCTACTTATTTTTATTTCTGCTTATTATTCTGTTTATAAAAAAAACTTATTCTATAACAGAATTTTTGTCAATCTGTAATAAGCTTTTTGTCAATACAATCTTTTATGTAGATGACACCATACAAACCCGGATGCAAATTAATTTCCATAACCTCTTAATTTAAATGTCAAGCCTCAGCACAGATTTCAATATAAACATTAACGTAACACAGCATAATTTAGATAGTCAGCAGTCGGAGACAAATTTAGCACTTTCCCACCCAAAGACCTGATCAAGTAATAGAGTTATATTGAGATCTAAAGGCCTCCAGTGAAGGCGTACTATTAATGTATTCAGGTATAAATGTTTACGACAGCAGGCCGGGGAAGAACTGGTGTCTTGGATTAAGTCTAAAGGTTATTCCAAGGGTTTTTTTTTTTTTAGCTGTTTCGTTGTTAGTCTAGTGCGTGTGAAAAAACCAAGTGGGTTCAAAGTTGACATGTTGGTTAATGATTTGGTGGGTCAAACTCATGTTCCCCCCTTGATGAATGTGTCGACAATAGTAGGAAGGTTGTTCATACAATAGGTATCGTATAGGTTGATAACACTAGGTTAAACGACTCTGCTAGTATTCAGTATTGTTAAGATAAAAACTGGAGCTGGGTCTCTGCTAATTGCACTTTTGGCTGAATCATACTAACATGGCCTCTAATCAAGAAATGATCAGAAATAGTTTTCATCCTCATGGATTTGATGTATTTGAAGGTTAATGGTTTGTTTCATTTGATTATAATGATAAAACTTCCAGACGAATTTAATTATTGCATTCCACTTTATGTTTGTTTGGTCGTGGACAACAACCGGAAACATTTCTATGTCCTGAGGATTAGATCAATTGATTTTACGATGTATATTATAGTTTAAGAATTGTACACTTGTTATTATTGTTTTAATTACTATATCTTTTTAATCATCTTATGATTAGGAAAATACCAATACCAGGGTTGCCATCCAGGGCGGGTCCGTGTTGTTGAAATTGGGCTTGTGTACAAACCCTGTTATATGGGTGTATATGTTTTTAACGCTTACCTGCAGATCCTGGTTTGATATTAAGAAAATTAAACTTTCTGATACATACCGTAATATAATACTACTTGAATAAGCATTATAAGTAAAATACGTGTTACATATTTTAAAGAAGCCAATTAACGTATCTAAAAAGTGTTCTCTGCATGAGTTGAACTCATGTGGATATAAGCTCAATCACAGCTGCCAACTGCAATCGAATTTTGGGTTAGCAGGTGGCAGTTAGACAAAATCTGTCTAGCCAAAAAGTATCTGAAAATTCTACTTAGCCAGCTGTGAAAATTTTCTTGAGGTGAATGTTACTTATAAGTGTAAACTTGTAAAGACTAACCGTTTTACAATAGATCTGAGGCATAATAACTAAGTAATTATAATAGAACACATTTCAATACCATTTTTGAAATAAACAGAATTATGAACATGTTAGGTAAAAGATTGAAAGAGGAAGAAAGAATGGATAAGTTGAATGTTTGTTTGATTGCGTATGTTATACATCTTCCTGAGGCGTCAATAGCAGTAGCCCATTACAATGCAGATTAATGATGTCACTATAGATAGCCCACCCACCCAAAAGATTAATGATATATAACGGCATAAAAGATAAATTATGTATTCCTAATTTAATACGAATGATTGTTTGTCATAATTATTTCTGTCTCCCTTTGTTTTCAGGCAGCTCAGAAGGCAGAAGCATCTGCTGGAATTGCTAATGCAGATGCTGCTGGACAAGAGACTGCTGAAACGAGTTTTTCGAGCCCTCCCAAGCCCCATCAATCCTTTAAAAAGAAAGTGTCGTTTGCAAAGTGTGTCGAATCGGCCGCAGAAGCTCTGGCAGCACAAAAAATGGTCAAAGAGGATGACCAATGTGGCGTTGTTTCATTTAACATTGGACCTCTTAGCCGATCGGAAGCTGAAGATATGACATCTGGTGATGACGTGTCCATTGATGTTCCCATATTTAGCTCTTCATCTTCATCCCCTGATTCACCAGATGGAAGCATTGCAGAACATGTGAACAGTAATCCATCATCCCCAGTTGTGGTGATTCATCAGCCTCCACCTCTGCCTGAAGAAAGTCCCAACCACATACCACTCCCCATTACATCTTGTAATGAATCATCACCTCTCCAGGTTAAGCCGACTGAAACTAATGTAGAAGACATTAAAGTCAGTTTGACTACTGATGAAAACAAGTCTCTTCTACTGCCGAATGCAGAGTTTGCGTTGTCAAAAGATGTAAATGACTCAACAGCAGTATTTCGCTGTTTAGAAACGTTAACTCCTGAAAATCCACTTACAAAATTGTTGCTAGAATCACCAGTTTTGCAGTCAGTTCCAACAATCACTGAGAAACTAATGAAACAAGCACCACCTTCACCTAAAAAGGTTCCATTTGATGTGGAAAGTAAAATTCATGCCATTGACGACCTAGCAGAAGCTCTGGAAAAGAAAAAGCTTGAAGATTTAGCTTCTCCTCAACCAATACAAATCCCAATATTTTCAGTGTACGAGACATCTCGCCCATATCGCAAAGCTTCTCTAGATGCTGCGATGCTCCGTTTAACAGAAGGATTTCCACGTAGGGTGTCCGTTGATGCAGCTACTCCTTTTACTGCAGCTTCTCTTGGAGTTCCATTATCAGCCAATGCAAAGACATCTTTAGGAATCCCATTACATCAAATGATGGGTTCCCCCACCCATCAGCAACGCAAGTCCCTTCAGCTTATACCAGGCATTCATGGAGATATGGAATCATTGCGTCTTAAACCCAAACCGCCACCTTTGCAGATTCCAAAAATTTTGCAGATGGAATCACCCCGAAGGCAGAGATTAGTTGACAAAGAAAAACCGAGCTCACTTGATCTGCAAGCACCCATCATAACCATTACTAGTAGTATGAGTTCATGTGATTCTGATACAGACAGTCCCAGTAAGGCCAATGTTAACATGCAGTATCTTAGTCCATTTGTGATGTTGTGTCCAACTGATGATATGTCCACATCCTTATCTAATTTGAGCTCATCTGGGTATTCATCCATGGCGAGCCCTGTTCCATCTCGTTGTGGTTCTAATAATCCTCTTTGCCCATCATCAGAAAATGAACAGGATCCTCCTACTCCTCGTCAAGCAGGATTTAAACCTTTTACCAAAGCTGGCTTTCTCTGTCCCCACATGGCAACAATGCATCAGTCACGAAGTCCTCAGATGTGGGGCGACCGCACACCATCTACATCAAGCCGTGAGGTATCTCCTCCTTCAGGAAAAAGCTCTCCTCGAAAAAGGTCCAGCAGTGAAACGACAGATGATCATGTGGATGTAGCAATAATTGACGATTCCAATGATGATGAAGGTATTGGAATGGAAAGCCTGGACTCTAAACACCGACGTATAAAACAAATCTCAGAAAACGCAGAACAAATAGAAATTCCTGTCAAAGATCCTGGACCCAGTCAACCCTCATTGAATCTGCTCTGCGTACCCTCCATCGTAGTACAAGAAGGCAGTGATTCTGATCGAGAAATCAATTGGTCAGCTCTGCGTAGGCCATCATTTGAGCGTACTCTTAGTCCCGTTAGCTCTCGTAGTGAAAGTCCCATGAGTGACACAGGAATCAATTCGTCAGAACGATTCTCCCCACAGTTTTACAATACTGATCGTCCTGCCCCAGTAATTTTCACAGACTCTGATGGTATTTATGATTGCCCAAGCTCAGAAGTGCAGTTGTCAGCTCCTTCAAAACCATTAAGCAAACGACAAGGACGACGAAGAGAAAGGCCGCATCCATCGAAGCACAAGCAGTCACTAATTGCAGCAGCTCGTAGCAACAAAATAGAGTTAAACAAAGAACGTAATATGTTACTGGCTTCCAACAAACGAGCATCACCCAAGAGGCGCGTAAGAGCGCCTCCTGTCATGCTCGATGCAGACTCTTCTTCAAGTGATTCATCTTCATCAGCTAGTGCGCAAGATCCATTACTCTCACGGACTTCTCGGTCTCCATCGCCTGAAGGGATACCCTCCTCGTCTCATCAATGTACTAGCCCTGTGCGTGCTGGCCACCGCAGGCGATACCCTTCGACACGAGGGGATGGTATGCTTCCTTCTATTCGGAGGGAATATGGAAGAGGAGATTTTGTTCCCACGTTAGCAGCTGATGGTAAACAGGGAAATGAACGAGTGGTACGGACTAGTAGTGATCAGGTTTTACAATCACAACATACTCCATCAAGTGAGAGACTTCGAATTAATGATCCTGCTTCAAATGGAAAAAGAACCAATACAATCACCAGGTAATAACAAGGTAAAAATATTATTTTGTGGGCAAAATTCAATGCTTTGGTATTGTTGTATTCAAATTTAAATTAATGCAAATCACTGAAATAAAATCGATTGACGACAGAGCAGACCCACACGCCAAAATAGGCCTTCTTGCTCTTTAATATTTACAAAATAAAAACCCCAAATTTATGGTATCAGCTTGTATCATGCTCACGGGATAAACCTTAAACAATGGTAATTTCTTTTTAAACAGACATAGGCTAAGACAAGAATATACAGAGATTTTCAGGCCATAGGTTACCTGTGCACATCAAGTGCTTGTCAAAAGGAGAATACAAAACCGACAATTATTGTGTCATGTATCACGTGATAAACAATTTTCCTTTTAGCTTCTGCTACTGCAACATGGGGTCGGAAAACTACTTGATTACTGATAATCCTACAGGCATTTGCCGAAATTGTATAAGATTCCAATTTTTAATCTTTTAGTTATATTCTCCTCTTTGTAAGCGATTTTTGTGTTTTCAAAATTCCTATAGTGATTATTTTCCAGAGTGTGTCTAGTTGTGGCATACACCAAATCCCTTTGTTTTCTTTTTGTTTAAATAATCACTGCATAAATTTTGAATTTTGCTAACCTAAAAATGATTGGAATTATGTTGCGTCTGTGGATAAAACGTGAGCTCATTTGGTCAGACTATATTTTATTGCGAAAAACCTTAAAACTTTAATTTATGCCTTTAAAGTTTTTATTAGACTCTTTTTGGAATATGCTTGTCCCGTCTGGTCCCTTCATCTGATTAAGGACATTAAATGAGTAGAGTCTGTTTAAAGAAATTTTAGTAAATGTATCTCAGGCTTTCAAAATTTTCCTATGCTGAACGCTTGAACAGCTTCCTGGGGTTGGAATATTTGGAAATGAGACGACTAAAGGCTGACCTTTGTCTCACATATTCCATTTTGCATAACTTTGGTGGTGTGGATCCGTACCATTTTTTCAAATTAGTACAGACGTCTGCACACGCGGCCACTCCTTAAAACTGCCCATTCGTCCATATCATAAATAATCGTGTGGTCTCAGTATAAAATTCCTGCCATCTGATGTGGTGACAACGTGCTCTATATTATCCTTTAAAAAGGACTTACAAAAATTGGTCTTAGTAGACATATAAAATGTTTTTAAGTTCCTTGTGATATTGCATATTTTTATACTCACCTTTTTCGTTTTTTATGTTTGACGTTGGTCGTAACACGACCTAAAAATATGAATTAATTTTTCAATGTGCAGTAAGTAGACTCCGACCTCTTCAAAATTCGGGCTGGGCCCAGTTTTCACGTGGTCAACAAAAATGGCGTTAATTTCGTTTATTATTCTTTACATCTGTAAAGCCATTCTTTAAATTTGTGCGAAGCCACCCAACGTTTCAGCATCTGCGTTGGTTGGTTGGTTGGTTGGTTGGTAAGTGTACAATTATTTGTTCATGAAACATGATACGCCGCATTTTTCTCTTCAATGCATGTACTTTTTTTGCTTTTCGCATTTTTTAGCACAATTTCACACATCTATTAGATTTTTCTGGACTTAATTTTATTTAGCATTACTTGAAACACAGAAGTTTTTTGTATTAATTCGGTAAGTTCAGAACTGTACGGAAAAACAATATTATCACAGTTATCCTTGGCACAGGCATTCAATTTACTATTCTTATGGCCAGGTGTGTCTAGGAAATTGTTTTCTTTTATTAATCACAAATCGGCAGGAAAATTGATTTTTATCATACCGTAGCTTACGTCAATCACCGCATTTTGGTGTGTGCTCTTTACTTTTTTTTTAACTCATTACGTAGCACGTTCAGCAGAGATGCTAATTTTACTTAGGTAAATTAGGTTTAATTAGGTACTTTTCGTTATTTGTGAACTTCAATATTGGATATGATAAAGATGTTAAGCCACTTTTGTGATTTCAAAACTTTTTTTGGCTATATCAAAAGGACACACGGATTGAGGTTATTTTTTCATTGTCATTGATTTTGCTTATGATAATATTTGAGAACAAACTAATAGTTTGGGTTTTCTGGATTTTTTTTTTACAAATCCAAAAAAATAATTTAAATTTAGGTTTTCTACTTTATCGATGTTAATCTTGAAGTCTAAATACTAAATAGTTAGTTTGATTATTGCGTTCACTTTCTGTAGAAAGTTGAGTCTCGGATGAAAATTGTTTTAAAAAATGCTGCATATTTTACATGGGCTTTTGGGTGAGCGCGTGGTCAACGGACCTACAGTACAGTAATATAATATTTGTAGAAATTGTTGGTTCATCAGGAATATAAATTCGATTCAAGACTAGATAAGAATACTACATCTCCCGTGGAGCACCTTTAGTAAGCCTCATTACACTGCACGTACGTTGATTTAAAAGCGTTATAGTATTATAGTATCAGTAAATGATTCATCCCAACCGGTTTTATCAAGCAATTGTAGTTTTACATTGCATTCTTGGAAATAATACGGAAGATTAGTTCCTGGTCAATGGAGGGAAATAAGAAGACAACATCGAAAGATGCGCTCGAAATGATGCAATGTTTAAACTTGGAAGTGACCTGATTACTGTTTTAAACTTTATATGGCCCGTCAGCATCTTTTTTAACACTGGCATCACTAGTTTATCTATGATGCACTTTGTGGCGTCTTTCCCATTATTGCTTTAGTGCTATTTGGGCTTTTTGTTCACATACCTACTTAAATGCGCTCTTTGGTAACTTTCGTTTCCTAAGGGCAGGGAAAAATACGTTTATTAGTTTTTATTAAGTTTATGGATTTGATGCGGGGTCCTCTGGTACCATGGTCCAGTGAGCCATCCGGGCTCGCTCACGAGAGTTCTGGAAGTTCCCTCTTGCAGCTCGCTGACCCTTTTTTTACTTAGCCATATTTTGGGGCATAAGTTTCGATTTTGCTTTCAATGCAGCCGAGGGCTAAGTGTGCACTTATTTACCATGAAAACTGGCGTGCAAGTAACGAAAAAGTGTAAGTTCATTCTTGAAATTTCGTAAAATAGAGGCCGACAAGAAATCTAGTCTCATTTATTCCATTCCTCTTTTATCACCTAACAGTGCTCTGACTGGAATTTGTAACATGAATACTTTTTTTTAAAGGCCTCTTAACCACAAGTCACGCTTCTTTCATTAGAGTTACAACCCATATTTGCTTATATTCTGGTTGTGGGTTTGAGGGTTTACACCACTTCGTACTCTTTGGTTAAAACTTGGTGATTATTTGGACCCACAGCTTCTTCTTGCAAGAGTTGTAGAAGACTGGAATAGCTTATTATTTATCTCGGGAGCAAAAGTTTTGAAAGGTTGAGTTCATTTTGTATAGGGATTAAACGTATTGAACGGCCGAGTGTACTTCATGCGTGGTGCATTGGAGGCTCTGGTTAAAATACATATTTTTCAAATAACCAATTACTCAATAAATTACTTAATATTGGTGGTTTTTGTCGAAGAAACTTTTCACCTCTGTTTTTTTTTATTGCAACTTACATCATTAAGGTTAGACTGCAATGGTAACGAACATGTCTTTACTGGGTGTTGTTTGGTATATATAACACTTGTTCACTGGCGTATAAGGCTTGTTTGGTGAAAGGGAGAGGGTGTTGGATCTGCAGCCCCCTCCCAAAAAAAAAGCAAGACTAAAAAAAAATGTAACGCTAGTTGTCTCCTGCTTATTTTGGCCATAAGAGAAGCAGTATGCTACTTTGTAAAATCTTCTGTTTTACGTTTGTACATGTAGCAGAAGAGGTACACGCTAGGGGCTTACCCCCTCCCCAAAATCTAATCCTTCATACGTCACTGCATCTATAATTATTGTAATAAAACGATGCCCCAAAAATAATTTTTATTATTGCCAATAACACGTGTTGGTAAACATTAAAAATTCCTTATAGTTATAAACATTATTTTATTACTTAGTTAGATCTCGTGTAGAGTAACACGTAGAACATTGAAATGCTATGCTATGAAGTGTTATCAGAAATGAAGATAATAAACGAAGGAAATAAAGCCACACAGCAAAACGAGATTTCCTTCGTTAATTACTTAATTTACAGCGATTTCCCTATTAATTCAGAAATTAAGATAATGAAAACAAAATTGAGTACTTTTTTTTAATGTTTTATTATTTACGCTTTGTGCATCAGCTTGCAACTGGGAATCAAGACTTGAGACAAATAGTGCATATAGCTAGTTGAGTTCTAAAATGACTTCTTGTATTCTTGCTGTTTATAGGTTTATGTAAACGTATGACAGTTATAATTTGTTTCAATATTTTGATCATAGTGTGGCAGTAATAACCTGACGTACTTAATGTTGTATTTTAGTGTCTTGCGGCGTTTTGCAGTGGGTAACAAACACAGAAATTCGTTAGACAGTTCTGCCATGGAAAGCACAGACAGTGAGATGGACAGCCATGCCACTGTTATTGTGCCTGCAGTAGTGCACTCCTGGGAAGAAGACAATACCGCTATTCCCAGCAGGTAATCAAATAAATGTTAGCCTTGCTAATGACGATAATTTGCTGACGAGAATTTGTTGTAATAGCATATGCACAAGCAGTTAAACGTGATAGTGTAGGCTTTAGCACCTTTACCAATCCTTCACACCTGTTTAATAACAATTTCCATTAGCTACAAAGGTTATAATGCAGTAAATATATTAAATATATGCAGTTAAAATTGTTTAACATACATTAAACTTACATTACAATCATTGCTTATAAATACATTACTATATATAATACGCCAACAGCAACGCACGAGCACGAGCACGATCAAGGACTGCGTACTACTAACGCCATCTCTGGGCTCACAGGGCTACTACTGACGCCATCTCTGGGCGAAATGCCAAATCGTCGAGCCAACAAACATCGTTGTTATAAGTAACGAACATTATTTTGTTTTCGCTCAGAAGACATCAAGTAGCCTAATAATATTGGCAATTTTGTTTA
>JAQIUW010000126.1:0-10983 GCA_034697105.1 Lithobius agilis | reverse complement strand
ATAAGGCTAATTGGGGTGGACGAGCAAGGGACTTCCTTTTTTTTAAGGGGGGGGGCCTGAGAAACAATTTTTTTTTTAATAGCCCAACAAAAATTCTTACTTTTGGTCTCGAAATAAATTTGGTTAACCGGTAACCGCTAAGAAAAAGTCGGTTGGCATTTACAGGTTTTTACACCCATAAATTATAAAGCTTCATCTTCGGCAAAACAATACGATTGCTTATGGGCACTCATTACTTTCTTATTTCCAGGACACCTCTGACCGTTTCAGCAGCTGTTACAAAGTTGCAAGAAGCTGGTATGGTCCAGCCTGGAATATTTCTTATCGGTGAAGAAATGTACATAAAAATGGACAACCACGCTATGCGAATTTCAGACGTGGGAAACATCATGGAAGTTGTGGAACTGTTATTAATGACATTTTTTGTATTTGGGGTCGAATACCCGCATGATGTGAAGCTTGTTTATTGTTTTTTTGAGCGTCTCTGTATGATGCAACCGCAAACCACAAAATCAAGTGCAGTTACTGAATTAGTGTGTTCTCTATCATTAGTAAAATTGTAATCACCGAATACAGAATTAAATGGTTTTATAACACTTACTTTCTAAATGCGTATTTTGTTATTATGATTTAATTGATCTGTTCATATTGACTTAACTGGTAACAAGCAGCTTTGTAGTACTCAAAACTGCCTACAAGGACCCGATACGTAAAACAAATGCTTCTAATGCTGCGTATTACAAATTTTGTATTTTGCAAACAGTGAATTTGAGTTGACAAGCAGGTTTTGCTGCGTGTTGGTACTAATGCTGATATGCTGAGAGAATGAACCCTTTGAAAGAAAAATTGCTAGTGCAATTGCTCGTTTACATTACGTAAAATATTGAATTCATGATGAATAAATAAAGCTGCAAAATACGAACAAATTTTGGAAAGAGACTGAGGTAATGCGATATACATGGGGACATTTGGGATTATAGTTGGCATTATTATGAGAATCTTAAATGGAAAATTTTAAGGGCGCTTTTTAACTGGTTGATAAGGTGTGGCACGAGTTTTCAGTGTTGGAATGGAAGAAATAAGCTTGAAATTACCGCACCCCCATTTTTTCCTTTACCATTGCGTCAGTTGCCTTCCCAAATTTGAAATTTGTCTGTTACATTAAGCAGGCAAGATTACTCCATGTTGGGTTTATTATGTGAGACTTTAAACTCATTTTTAAGCTTAAGAGTTGTGTACGTCAAGTCGCCAATGCAGGGTGTACTACCAACACGCAAAACAACCCTAAATTGCATACAAAACTTATATATTGTAGTCCCATATCAGAATTTAGATTATACAGGGTGATTCTGAAAGAAATATGGTTCGAAAATTTTATAAGTCCAAACGCTGGGATCGGAAAAAAAAAATTAGTTCACTTAAAATGGGAACCATTTTTTTGGAATCGGAATCGTACGTTATATCCAGAAATTTGGTCCCCATTTTTAATGTTTTTCCGATCCCAGCGTTTGGACTTATAAAATTTTCGAGCGATATGAGTTGACATTTGTGTGCTGGTAGTACACAATTTAGGATTGTGCTGTGTAATATTACTACACAATAGAAGTTGGCATTTGTGTGTTGGTAGTACACAATTTAGGATTGTGTTGTGTAATATTACTACACAATAGAAGTTGGCATTTGTGTGTTGGTAGTACACAACTTAGGATTAAGTTGTGTGATAGTACTACACAATGCAATCTTGTGCTTTGTGTACAATGAGTACACAATCTCTGAATATGTGTGATACTTTTATGTGTACTTTATGTACACATTATTGTGTGGACCACTTGTGCACATAACCATGTGTATGAAAAATGCACAACCTGGTGTGCATATTTTGTACACATTACTGTGTATTTATTATCCACACAAATGTGTGTACTCAGAATACACGAAGTCATGTGGAGTACCCAGAAGTACACACTTGTGTGGACTGGACGTCCACATTAATGTGTACCGGCAGTCCACAGTGTCTTTACAGTGTATCTGGACAGATTCACCGTGCGATATAAAAGCAAAATCAGGCTTGTTGCGGGACGTTATGGTGAGTAGTTGTCCAGTTTCACGGGCATCTATGATCTTGTTGATCCAACGGCCCATCATCGTATAACGGTAATCAGTCAACAAATAATCTTCCCGGTCCTTGATTTGGGTGTAAGCGCCCAGTTGAACATACAGTCTTACCAGGTCGCTGATGTACGAGTCTTCGTGATTTTGATATTTCAAAATGTCCCCGGAAACTCGCCACGGTACGTGCGGGATACTTATCACATTATTTGTAGGAGGACTGGGAGTCAGTGGAGGAGGTTCGGGGTTTTGGTACTCCATTTCTTGGACAATGACAACTTCGGGACTACTGGGGGGATTTTCCATTCCGATAACAGAGCCGTAGTGTATACCAGAGCCTTCTCCTGCGTGGTTTTATACTGGTCTACGTACGCCTCGTAACGGGTGCAGTATAAACTAGCAGAATACAGGTAACGTTCTATGGCATTATGCCGATTTCTCAATTTATCGTCGTGATTACGGGGTTGGTTATTGTTCATGCGATGAACGTCACGGGCCGTAAGTGCATCAGAAGCCCTTCGCCAGGCCTGGGTTAATCTGTCGACGTGTCGCTTGTATTCTGATAAGTATATAAATGCGGCGCGCAAATATAATCGCACTCGTAAAAAATACACCGCTACGCACCTTTCTACGCACGATTCCATCGACATAATGGATAAACCTCTGTTATTCGTAACTGCTCACTGGTACAGTAACGGGTCTCTCAGGGATGTCGCTTACAGGATCCACGATCCACGGGCCACTCACTTATCGGTACCTATTTACGTTTCCAAGATATCGGCAACGCAAGGATTTAATCCGACGCCACAACCACGTTACATGACCCACGAAACCGAATCAAACTTCGTAGACATGTTGCGTACGTTTTCGGGAAGAATAGTATGCAGTCAGACTCCTCCCGGATCACCGCCGATCGGGGAACTGTACGGGGTGTGTGACTTCTTATCCATTCCACGTTACCAGTATATAGGGTTCGTGTGTCCCGAACATCAACGTTCGAATTGTCAGTGCGTTATATTCAACCTAATACGACTCGAGATGAGTTATCTCAGAGTTCCTCCGTATCAGTTCCAGGCTTCGACATTGTTTACTCACCCGAAACAAAAATGGTCCACCACGCTATAACCACAGGTCCGAGTATATGTAACAACTCGTACAAGACCCGGAACAGATACGGCAAATCATCCACTCGAAGAAAGAACTCTCGGGATAAACGTATCTAATGTAATCGTCACCGGTGCAATTGCTGAGATGGATTTTCAATCCGGCCAATGGATCTCCCCATTCGAAACCTTCCAAGTTCATGTTACACAAAGCCAAGCGTTTTAGCGGTTTTATCAGTAGTTGAACGATATTTAACGGAGGTCGAGGCATGTCCAAAACCAGGGTTGTAATGGCGTTGCAATGGACCGGTAACGCAAACACTGGACGTGTGCTACGGATGTGCATTTTGGTCAGAGTTTTTGGTAATTTTTCCAGCTGGACCCGTAAAATTAACGGAGTGCAAATATATATTTCCTCGAGATTGCAGCATTTCTGTAAAATGTTCATTGATCTGGTATTGAATATGAATCCAATCAAATTAATCTTCCGTAAACTACACAGAATTACCCTGATGTTTTTCTTAAAATAATAATAGTTATCCCGAAACGTTACCCCTCGCATTTCCAACTCGCTCAGGCAATGAAACGATCCCAAAGGCTGTAGAGACACAACTGAGTTTTCTCCCCACAAAATTAATTTCTTCAAGGTAGTTTTCGTCCTGTTAGATACTTGCTTAAATTTTTCATTATTGGCTTCGTAATCATTTCCGAGATGAACAATAACTATTTTCCGGGGCCACCTCTCCTTTGCGTTTAGATCCCTAAACCTCCTGCTTATGCGGGAACATTGGGATCGTTCTTCGACTGTTAGATATTCGAATATCAGGGAGACTATGTTATCGGGTAGTTGATTCAACGACATGTTCGTGGATAATAAAGAAGAAATAGAAAACTGTATTTGAGTTTTTTTAATAGTTGCTAAGTTACACAAGACAACCAAATACGCAATATACATCGAGAATACACCCAATAAGAATCAATAATATACACCCAGAATACACCCAATAAGAATCAATAATATCACTTAACACAAACCCACAATACCGAGAATAATAACATCGATAAAACACTAGGTAAAAAATGTTAGGGGAATTTTTTGTTTTACAACGGTGGCTCGTAACGGTTAACTGGTAAATATCCACCACCACTATAAGTAGGATAACGGGGAAAACTGGTCCCGTACCACCTAAGACAACAATCCCCCGTGCGGCACAACAGACACGATGGCACGAAACATTCTTCGCACTCTATCTCACCCGACCAAGGAGGTAATTGTCCGTTATAAAAAACGTTCATGGCTAACAGACCTCCTAAACCGCATCCTGACAAATTTATTTTTTCAAAGCGTTCGTAGGATCGTATCGGGTACGTCAAATTAGAAACGTTATGCATGCATAAGGTTTTAATGCTGCTTGATTTTGATATGACATTAGATAACTCTTTTGTCAGTTTTGTGGTGAAAAGTGTGAGATGTTCGACATTGGCCTGGGCGAATATCAGTTTCAGACCACGAATATGAACAGCTCCCAATGCTAGTTTCTTGAGACGAGAGGGAACTGGTTCGGCTTTGACAAATGATATGAAGTTCATATCCACAAGACTCAAATCTTCCAAAAGAGGGCAAAATTGTAGGTCGTATAATAAATTGCGGGCACACCCCGCACGAATGACCAGAGTCTTTAGCTTAGTCATGCGGTGTATGAGAAAACCCGTAAACCTCACATTAAATAAAATTAATTTCTCTACGTTAGGGAACACAAATTCGCAGAACCGGTCTCCTGGGTCTAAGTGAGATGGGTTTAACAAGATCAATGTCTTTACGTATTGTCCAAAAAGAATTCCAGCTTGTTTGATGTGTTTAACGTTATGGCGATCGTACTTTATGACGCATCTTTGGGTTAAATGAGCCCAGTTATCGTCCACAACATCTTTCCATTTCTTGCACACTCTACGACAACTAGCCCGTTCGGTCCAATCCACGTAGGATAATATTTTTACGATGAGTTCGGTGGGTAACTCATCGATAGGGTTAGATACCGGGTCAGTATCATCGAGAGTGTGTTCGATACCCAAAGAACTAAAAATGATGTTTAAATGATCGTAATAGTCCGTATTGTTCAAAAACTCTACGTGTTCCATGTTTCGTAAATATATCCGCAACGGGATATAACAACCGGTCCCCACTCCTCAAGATCGCCGTACACTGTCAGGGTATCCAAATCGAGTTCCCTGGGCAAGTCTTGTATGTTAATGGCAGATATGGTTAAATGTTTTAGGCTTTTACGATGATGAGACAGGACGTCGTGTATCCCAAACGCATCGCAATACAATTCCAGTTTTTCTATATTGGCGGGTGTAAATTTCAGAGACATAACACTTATATCGTATACACTGTCGATTCTGATATTTTTGACGGATTTGTTAAGGGCTTGTAATCCAAATATTGTTACGCATCTATCCAGATACAATGTACGCAATCTCACAGCCGCGTTGTAAATTGACCCTAAACCAATATTAGGGTATGTACACGCAGTTTTATACAATTCTAGGTATTCTAAGCTAGGTAACGAATGCTGTATGTAACAATTCCGCAGGCCGTGACTACCGCTACAAAAACTATCTTCACCAATTATCCCACCTATTATCTTCAAATGAATTACGTTTTCCAACTCGACAGCATCCCTGAAGAGACATTTACCATCCGCTAAAATAGTCAATTTACGCAAACCAGGACAATGTTTTCCCACATCTGTCAGGAAAGAATCGGATACGTACTCGACTTCGATAGTATTTTCGTACCATATCTTAACTCCAAACAGCCAATGATTATTCAGACGGTCTACATAGGGTAACATGCGGTATATGATATCCAAAACTTCTAATGGCATATCCAATAGGTTAGTGCGTGTTTTGGGATATGTAACTGGCCATGAACCACAGGGGTCCTCCATGGTCGTAGTAAGTTGTCTTGAACGGTAACATCGAATGTTTGCGAAAGTAATAACAGCACGCACCCGAACTGCACATGTAACAATTAACCAGGGTACATCCACAACCGTCGTTCGGGATACCTAGACTATTGGTTACGCCTCTCGCACGATCCACTTGCGCAGCTTTCGTACCGCATCCTGGAAACGAAAACTTTATGTTGGGAAAAATTGGTAACAAACGCTTAATACATTCTCCGGTAGACAAACTCAGCGTAACTTCTTCGAGATGAGGATTGAAATGGTTCAACAACTGAATTATTCTGCCGGGAAGATAAGGTACATACAGGGACAGTTTCTGCAATAGGCACGTTGAGTATTCCAAATCGTTCAGCGGTGCTAAGTGATATTCGCTATAATAACTCAATTCTCTGAGTCCAACAGGCAACCTTTTAAGGATTGAGTTCCCGTGACATTCGCTGAGCACAAGTTTTCTGAGAAATTTCAGTTTAGTTAAATCAAACTGAGCATTATCGTCGATGAATCCCAACAAGTACGGACATGTACTGCAACTCCAAGCATAATTCTTACCTACATTATTCGGTACGTTAACACAATGACAATGAAACCACACACTACATTTTTCACATTCAATCATGGCTTTCAGTGAAGTAACCTTCTTGCAGAGGCCACATACCCAATCCTTGCGCTTTACCATTACAACATTTTCAACTACCTCCCATGCATCTGTTGTTAAAAAATTATTTATAAAATTAACATCACAATCAACAATTGCATCATCAATATCTTCTGGAATGGAAAACACTTCATTTTCCTGCAACAAATTGTCCATCTACAACGAGTTGATGCTTTACTCACTTGTCAACATGCGCAAAATCTGCAAATGAGGAACCTGTATCCGAATTGCAACTGCCCTGCTGGTTGTTACCTCTGTCGTTGTTTGAGTCCTTGTACCAGAATAATTATGGTCTCCAGATCCTGATGATTGAGCATCTAGAGACAACAGATCTATTCTGATGCGATCCTTTTACTCAAGTGATGGTTTGGACAGACGAGCTTGGCAAGAAAAGCTGGGTTGAGTTGGGAGGTTCGTGTTTGGTGTATGGGGAGCAACAACAGTAGGCAGTAGAGAGTTCTTTAAAGGTTTTTATCTTCAAAAAATTACCGGCTGTTTACAGCATATTCTTTGCTTCTACTTTCTACTCTACAAGTGCCATTTCCAGTTGCTGCTGAATAAGAGCAAGCACTTTATCTAGGTCTGCCTGCAAATGATCGGTGTTGCACTTCTGTTGATCAAGGGTGCTAATGCAGAAACTGAGCTGCGAGCAGCAAAAGGGGTGCTGTAAGAATTTATCTGTATATCAGTATGGAGATTCTTGAATCTGCAAACAAGGTGGATATGCTTACAAATTGTAGCATGAACAAGGGTCGTTGCAGGTGCATGTAACAGTGTGTATACAGATGTTACAGTGTGACCATGCTATTTGCCAGCCATCACATACAGTTGAATCAACGAAGGTAATTTGGTACTCACCAGTAGAAGGGCTGGAATACACGATGCAAGTACCGTCATCACGGCATAGAACTGAGTTTTCTGACAAGCCCAAGCTTCGTCTGTAGCAGCTTTCAATAATACTCAACCTTAAAGTAGGTTTACCCTTCTCCATTTTGATAGCATAATCGAAGGACTTGTCACTGGCAAAACATGACACAACGATCTAACCTTTTGTTGTGTTTCCCATTCATGTACACATGTTTCCACACTCGATACAATGCTTCGAAAAACATATTTGTGTTGATGCCAGCTCTTTTCCGATAGCATAAGGCCCACTCTTCACAACGGGTGGCATTCAAGTTGTCAACAAAATATTTGCCAAACTTACTGGTGCGTTCAGCCTTCAATAGATTATACAGCACAGTTGTCAGCATCTGGGTGAAATATGCTTCATTGCTTTCCTCGCATACTGTTTTGATGGAAAAATACACTTGCTTTCGCAATGCCTCATCCCGTACTGTGCCGTTCAACTTGCCTCTCCAATCTCCATGCACGGTCAACATGCCAAGTGCACAACAACTTCTTGGATCCTTGGCCGTACACATCTACCCAAGCATGGATGAATTGCCTAGCGTCATCAGACATGAATACAGTTGGCGATAACAGACCCGTATTCCTGAAAAGTAGCTTGAAAAATTCTGTTAATATTTACAGCAACCAAGCTACTAGTATACCCTTTCCTTAATCGTCTACAATCATAATGGTAGTTAGATCAAAGTCGTATCCGTTAGTACCATGTGTTGAATCTACAGTTATCACATGTCGGTGGTTTGTTGCGGTAGTTATTTCTACCTATAGGGCCAGGAGCTGGAAACCCTCCACCCAGACAAACAAATTTGTAATTAAGACACTTGTATATACCCACTACACTATACACTAATTTGTGGTATCTAAAAAGTCCGTGCTGACCAAAAATGGCTTCAATTTTTCAGCCGACGACTCAACTGGCTCCACGAATAAAATGTTCTGCACAAGTTTTGCACGGTCTTCCGTGGTTTCATCTAGTACAACAGAAACTTTCTTTCCACTAAACATCGTCTTTAAAGTAGCACAATGGTATTAAAAAAGAGCCGGGACCTTGTCTCGTAACGCCTGCGATTTTGGAATAGAGCCGCCGTTACGTACATGCTTATCCAAAAATTTTCGCACACTTTGGTTGTCAGAGTCACAAAGCTCGTTTTCGGCATGTTCTTCTAGGAATTTACACATGTTTTCGTTTTCTGGCAGTCCGTCGGGAAAACATCCTATGTAATCCTTACCGGGAGAACGTCGACGGTGAAATCCCCGTTTATCGGGTACGAGAATGTAAGGAACGGTAACGAGTCTCCGGCAAACGATCATAGTGCTGGCTATCTCAGGACCGCATAACAGGCACGGAGTGTCGTCGTAACGCATATTGGGTCTATAAGTATCGAAAATTTCCCGACCACCGAAAGATTCTCCGGCACTGTAACGCATACCCGCTTTGTACATCGAAGATCGTATGATATGCCAGCAACCGTAGATGAGAATAGGTATTATTACGGAACCGCCAGTTTTTTTGCCATGTTTTTTGGGGGGAGAAGGCTCCATTGCAACGGAAACACCCACCCGCGCCGGTTTTCCGGGATTGTCTATGTACAGGCCGAAAGTTGGATTCTTGTCAGGATCCATTTCGTCTAAATAAAGAATATCGTCGTCAATATCCCACGTAAAGGAGACGGTACAGTCCGGAAAACGAGCCATCATCTCGACGTACGCTATTTCTTCGTGAACCAACTTGTTCACAACAGCTTTTCTACAACTTAGTTCGTTTTCTGACTCGCATTGCGGGCACATTTTCAGGTTCGGGACGAAAGCTGCATATGAGTGTGCGGGTGTACACTGGACCCCCGATTTTGATAATATAGGGTTTATCTGTACATAACGGGAATTTATGCATACGAGTTTGTCGCAGGGGGATCGTTCCGATTTTATGCCCGTAAGGGTTTTCGAACGCTTTGAATTGACAATATTTGCCGACATACTCGTCCATGTCTAGATAGATAATGAAAACAAATATTCGGATACAGATATTTTATTATCACATTTAGAAATACATTTTTTTTACAACCCCAGGTTATACATGGCTTTATTAATCCCACGGATATTCTTGCTGAGAGTTAACACCGCGAAAGACAAATTACACGCCGCAACAAGTTTTGTCGGAGTACATGTTCCAGCGATGGGCATTTTTTTGGGCATGACGATATCCAAGCCGTGAGTTACTTTTTTGGGAACACATCCTCCTGCTCCTCCTCCGTCCGTCACGAGGTCGTCGAGGTCGTCGTCGTCAGTACTCCTCATCATGCGACGTCCAGAAAATAACGTCCCATATTTCTTCGGACTACTGCGACCACCACCTCGGCTAATTAATTGCGGCGAAATATCCACCTCCTCCTCGTAGTAAGGATTTACTTTAGGAACGTCCGGAGCTAGCTTGTGCATTTCTCCCTCCCATACTTCGAGTGCCAGGACGGTGTCAATGAAACTCCCGTACATTTGTTGTTCGGGGCTCCGGTTCTTTATGCCGAGTGTCAGATCGTGGATGTAGGTCCATTTGCCGATTGGTATACGGATGTTACTCCATTCCTTAGATTTCTTCCCTCGCAAGTGGGACACTTTTACCATGAATTCGCTTTTGCTGGTGTTGTAAAAACCTAGATCAACGAGTATCTCCAACGTGGGCGGTTCTTGAATCAAGATCGTATAATCCGAGTCGGTTTTCTGCATTCCCTCGATGACTACATTGTCGCAACTGCGAAGCATAAATTCACACGTACTCGATAGGGAAAAGCCCATGGCCTTCCACACCGGGAAGATATCAGACATTGTCGTAGATGGTTGGTTGGATGCCTAGATGATGAATGTTGGTCGGCTTATATAGTCCCGCTGGGACCGCCCACATCCGGGCAAATAGGGGAAAACCATTTATCGAGAGATGGCGAAGGGAGTTCCCCGGTTTTCTTTTTGCGCGGAGCTCGGGGTTTTTTCAGACTTGTTGTAGCCGGAGCTCGGGGTTTCTTGGGAGTAACGGCAGATTTTGGCGAACGTGTTTTTCGTTTTTTGGAAACATTCTGAATGACGGGTCCGTTGTTGGCTTTGACTAAGTGCGCCACAAAATCCCGCCACGTTCTGACGTCCATACATCTCATCAGATGGTCGGGATAGTATATCTGGACAGATTCACCGTGCGATATAAAAGCAAAATCAGGCTTGTTGCGGGACGTTATGGTGAGTAGTTGTCCAG
>JAQIUW010000125.1:0-10992 GCA_034697105.1 Lithobius agilis | reverse complement strand
TGCGACAATTCTCTGCAGTTTGGACTTAGTCGATTTTTTCATCGATACTTTTTTTTGAAACACTCTGTATAGTATGGGGTCTCTGGGATGCAAAGGTAAGTGTCCAGCACCAAACTGTAGCACAAAAGTATCTCGTAACTACACGTGCCCGGCTAAACAAGAGGTCGCCAGCCGAACTTGCCCACGACGAAACGCACGAGGCACCGGAGTGCCAAAGCATGATACAGCTAACTGGGTCAGCAGCCTAAACGCAGGCGAAAACAGAAAATGCATTAAAACACAATGGTAGTTGGGTTTTAATGGCGCTGGGGGTTACACACACATCCTAACTTTTCTATCCTCAGAAAGCTTAACCAGGATGGATTGTTCTCCAACCTGCTTCAGGCCAATGCCCAACATGCATGTGTCGGAATTAAGGAAAAACCCAAACATAGCTGGAGAGGAAGCGAGCACAGCCTGGACCAAGTTGACGGTGGTCAAGCCGACAGAACCGCGCCAGAGAGCTCAGCGTGGGGTGGGCGGGAAGAATACCACCAGAGTTCGACAGTATCGCAGCAAAGGGAAATAGCAGACCCCTGTGGACAGCGATAACAGTGTAGACCAGCAGCGTTATTGTAACTCCCAGCCAAGACCGACGACAAGGCGGCCGCAGGAGGGCACAGCGGGAGAAGGAGGGAGCGCGACTTTATCCAATTTAAGATCAGCCTAAGCCCAGACATCATCGCGTCCACAAGTGGGGTGAGCTATGGAACGCTGCCCGAGGCCGACAGCATCGCGGTACAATTACAATGGCAATACAAGGAACCCATGGAAGTGCAATGGGGAAAGGGACAGTGCATTCCATTCCAGTATTAAGATAGGTGACGGCAGCGAGCGTGATTGTTCAACGAATCAACTACGGCAACGCCCATAACAATACGCCAGGCAAAAATAGTAAACATGATACCAAAACCAAACCAGTCAGCCGGCACAGTTACAAGAAGGATGCCGAAAGGCAAACCAAAGAAGCATGTAGGCACAGGGCGGCAACGGCTGCCTGTCATGACTTGAACTAAAGGCTAACGACTGCACACATTTGTCTCCCAAGAAGCAACGCAGTCACGGTATTAAGCTTACACAAATACACGTATTAGCAAAGAAAACACACATTCCGCAGGCACGAAACTCTTTATAAAGAGTATCACCGATATGTTTTCGCTACACAATGCATGAAACGAAAGCGTGCGTAATAAGAGTAAAATAAGCGTAACATGATAATTCAAAAAGGGAACGGACCATTCGCACAGTCTCAAAATCCGCCTTGCCCGTCTGAATAAATACACTCCCAAGACACATTAGCTATGTTGAAACGTGCACGAGGAAGGAGTGATGAGATGATCGTTGAATCCAGGAAGGCAGGAACACACGAAAACGCATGTAATCAACTGGACAAACAATGAGGGAAGTTAAAGTGAAAGTGGCGCTTTCTGATGCTGACAGGTGAGAGAGCGGCATCTTGCAGCCAGCGAGGGAGTGAAAAGGCGTTGGGTACAGAAATAGCTAATCGATGAAATCGCCCTCACATTTCGTCTTAAAAGGTTTGTTTTACATGATGAATTTTGCCACTTATGGTTCTATGGGCCAATTGAAGCCACTGGCAAACCTTATACTCTACCAAATGTTTAGATTAGACAACTTCAGTGGCGCGCCGTGGTAATTTGGCGCCCGGGGTGGCATTTGGCGGAACGGTCTGTCGACAGCGAAGGCCTTGATGAGCTCGGAGATCCGGTTGTCAGAAATAGTGTTGTAACGACCCGCCATCCGCAGGACAGAAGCGATGGCCTACCGGTACCCCTTGATAGCGGAGAGGATGAGGCCGTATTGGAACAAATGGTGCAGGAAGACGCTAATGTCTACAGCAGAGGGTGAGCTCGGATCTGTAGACCGTCCAACACACTAATCAGACCATCGCGTCCACTTGCTCTCATACACGGCGATTGTGGAAGGCTGCAACGACGCTGAGATGAGGAGCGCAATCTCCTCAGGAAAACCATCCTGCTGGAGGAGTCGGCTGATAGTCTCTAGGCGTGAAGATGGAGCACACACGTGCCGGGGTGGAGAACCGGTCCCACGGAGAGGATATCCGGCCATGAGGGCAGGCGACGGGGAAGGTCGATCAGCAGACGGAGAAGGTCGGCAAACCATGGTTGACCCGGCTAAAAGGGGGCGATCAGCAGGAACGTCCCTTGAGAAGAGGAGATCTTCCGGACGACCTGAGGCAGCAGGCAGAACGGTGAGAACAGGTAAGCCGAGAGGCCGTCCCAAGACACGGACATCGCGTCCATTCCCCATGCTAAATTCTCCGGAATGGGAGCAACAAAATGGGGAAGTCGAGCGTTCCACGACGTCGCGAAGAAGGTGATCGAAGAGGTGATCGCAAGGCGAAGAGGTGATCGCAACACCGCTGGTGGAGCGTCCATTCCGACGACGGGAGAGCTGGTCCGCAATGACATTCCATATCCCAGGAATGTAGATGGAACGGAAGCCAATGTTGTTGCGGACACAAAGCTCGAAGACCATGGACGCGTGATGGTGCAGGAGCAAGGAGTGAGTGCCCCCTCCCTTGCGAAGGTGGCCCTGCAGAGGTGAAGAAACTGGCGGAGTGCATGGTATATGGTGAGCATCTCCAGAACATTGATGTGGAAGCGGTGGTGACGGCGGGACCAAGTGCCCCATCAGGTGTGAGACTGAATATGGGCTCCCCAATCCTGGAGAGAGGCGTCCGTGAAAAGATCCCCCTGTGGAGGGGGACGTGTATCGGCACCCCAACCTGATGGGTGAGGGGATCCTTCCACCAGAGAAGAGCGGAGGCAGGGAAGCCGTCCAGGGAAAGGGGATCGTCCACCCCGTCGATACCGGGATGGAGAGCCGGAACCAGTGAAACGGCCGAGCACTCCAACGGCCGTATGACACTAGAGGTGCCGTCGCATCCAGCACACAGAGGAGTTGGGAGAGAAGGCGCAGAGACGGAGACAGTAGGAGGGCAGACTCCATGGCGGAGATGTCGGTCAGGCACTGGGGCGTCGGAAAAATCCTGAACATGCCCAAGTCGTTCACCCCAAGGCCGAGGAGGAAGAGACGATCCAGAAGACAGGACAGGTCAGCCAGGACGAGGGGCGGTGAGAAGTTGCGTGCCAACCGGTCGTCGAGGTAGGCGTGCAGAGCCAGACCAGAACGGTGTGCCCAAGCCAAGACCAGCTTTAGGATCTTGGTAAATAACCACGGCGCAAAGCTGAGGCCGAACGGGAGGGCCCTGAATTGGTACACACGGTCCAGGACGACGAAACGGAGAAACCGGCAGTTGTCGCGGTGAATGGAAACGTGGAGATATGCGTCTTCGAGATCTATCGATATGGTCCACTGCTCCAAGAGGAGACAGGCTCTGATGTTGTTGAAAGTCTCCAGCTGAAAATGAGAGGTCGTGACATACTGATTGAGCTCCTTCAGGTTGAAGATCAATCGTGATCCCCCCCTTTTATTGGTACAACAAAAACACTTGAAAAGAAGGACGGATCTACGGGAGTTCTTACCTGTTGTACGGCCTTCTTCTGCAGTAAGGCGTTCACTGCCTCCAGCACATCCGTAGATGGCAGGGGTGGTCGAGGAAGTTCGCAGGTCAGTGGCGGCGAGGAGGTGAAGGTGACCCTGTAACCGGAGGACACCACCCCCAAGATCCAGGGGTCGGAGGTGACGTCCTCCCACGCCGTCCGATGCAGTCTAAGGCGGCCCCCGACTGGAGAATCGTGGGTTGGTCGTGGGCCAAAGACTCCATCCAAAACGTCAGGTTTGGCGACTCGCAGGACGCCGGCCTCTGGAAGCGCTGGTGGACTTGGCTGACTTCTGCGGAAACCGAGTGCCTTTGGAGGACGTCTGGCTGAGGTCCTGTTGGCTCTGTTGTCGGAGGCTGGGCGGGAAGACGGGCGATAAAGCGCAGGTCGAGAAAAGGAGCGAGAGGGCGCCGGATATGGACGAGGAGGCAACGGGAAAAACGTCATAGGCCGCGGGGCGGGCTTGGACTTCATCGTGGCGGACGCGGAGTTCACCACGTTCTTGGTGCTCCAAAGTGTGGCGTCCTGAAGCACTAAGGAGGCACGGATGCTCAGGCAGGCAGACCTGCGAAGAATGTTACCCACATCAGCACCAGGTCGACCTTGGTCCATCGTGGCGATGGCCTGATTCACTAATGTGCCCGCAGCTGCTGGCAGGAACTCCGCATGGGATAGTGCGCGGACGGAGGCACGCACGGATTTTCGTTGTCCTCAATGATCTTCGGACGACTTGGTAGTGGGAGGGGACACGAACGTTGAACCCGAAATCCAGCAGGCATTTCACGGACATCAACTCCGCTTAAGGATAGACCTTGTTGAGGATCGGCTTGCTAGAGCTGAGGCCGTGGAGGTTGAAGTAATGGTGCCGGAGGTTTCCGTCCGGGTCGGGGGATCATCAAAGGACTTGAGCCGGGAGTGATCCCCGCATAGATCCCCATCCGTGGCGAGGAGGGCGGCCTGCAGGAGGTCGGCGTGGCCCCACAACGGGGCATCAGACTTGAGGCTAGGAGCTCCAAAAAGAGCGTGTCGAAGTAATGAACTGCCGGCAACGCCTCTGGAGGAGGCGGACAGTAGTGTGTCGGAAAAACGGCGTAGCACGTCTGAACGACACGTGTAAGAGACTCGTCCATGATCGCATCCCCCCAAAATGGACAACATTGGAAGAACAATTTTAGGTTGATACAATATTTCATTAAATGATAATCTTATTTTCTGTATAAGATTGTCCAGTGCCCCCTCTGGGAATCACTTAGAACATATCCCTCTTGTTCCTCTGCAATTCTCACATCATTCCAACTGGACGCACCACGTTCTCTTCTGCATTTTATTCCGTACTCGTCAACTGTAAAAACTAGCCGACAGCACCTACGTTCATTTTTTCATTTCATTCATTTTTTTTTTTCCTAAATTTTTTTTACCTAAATTCATTTTTTTTTTAACTAGGAATATATATTAACTACGCCGATGTCGCACAAATTTTATTCCAAGTACCTTGCAGAAATTCGGCAACAGACGTAACCATTGTTGTAGGCTTGTCCGATTAGTAGGCAGTAAGACAGCCATTTCCGATTTATCACAGATGTTTATTTTATTTATGATCAATTTGAATTTCCGTAATTCAAACAAATTTGATGCATCAAATTTAAATGTGTAAGGCTGCACGAAATAAATATCTTGTTCTCATTAGTAAAACGCTAAAACGTTGATCTAGGCGGGCGGTTTAAAATATTGTTTCTTCGTATTTTTGCCAAAAAATTCGCATCATTTTTTCATCATACTTTTGCAAATTAAATAGGTTGACGTGGCTCTAAAATACTGATCTGGGCAGTTATGGGAACCAAGCCATTTTTTCACAGCCTAAGAGTAATTACCACTTGAAAAGTGAAAGCTAGATATGCTCTAACATTACATCAAATTACAAGAGTTAAACCCAAATGCAAAAGTACCAATTGTACCAAGTGTTAAAACTAAGTGCAAAACTCTCATACAAATTTTGACGTTTTCAGCTGAATTTGCCTCTCCACTGGGAATTACTGAATTAACAGACAAGGTATTATGCATAAATATTTGCTTGAAGATTATCAGAATTATTGTCATATACAGGAATGTACATTTTGTGGTGGAAAGTTTGCTTTAGACTTTAAAATTCAGCTCTCACCTTGTTTGAGGTTCGGTTGGAGTAGATTCATTTTAAATTATCAGTGACCTATCCCGAATTAAAGGGAACTTCACAATAAATGCAGTTTCTTGCTATATATCCAAAGGTCACTCCTTTGTTTACAAATGGTCTGTCAAACATGGTGCAAAGGCAGAAACAGTAGACACTTAAAAACAGCCAATCCAATTTAATGACATCTCGTGAGACACAATGTATGTACAAAATGCTATTTGTGGCAGCTAGCTATAATAGCTTACTGATTGCTTCTGATGGCACAATGTTCAAAGACTACAATATTTTTGGTGTATTTACATGAAATGAGGTCAAATCTGGGTCAAACCGGTTACCCTAAAAGAACAGACTTTTTCCCCTTGAGAAAATTTATCTTAAGGCTCAACGAGTAATAAAACTAACAGTTTTCCTTATGAAGAACTTCTAAGAAGCTCGTATACACTTTTTTTTAATACAGGAACTGAGAAAGTCGGTGTTAAGACCTATTATGGCGAGTTGTTTTGCTCTCTATAGAATAATTAACCACTGCGTACTGGTGATCTTAATGGTTTTAAACCACCCTTTGACTTGTAACTAATTCGGCCTAATTGAAGAGAAATTGGGAAGAAAAATCAGGAACCAATCAAACGGTCTGCAACGGCCAACTTGGAACTTTTGTGTCCAAATGGGGTGGGCTGCAACACCAAATAGCTACTTACTGGGTACGTCTTGCTTTGCTGTAATTTACCGCCTACAGAAAGAGCAAGTAATTACACCAAAGTCGCAATAAAATATGTGTCAAGAACAGCATGTTGTAACTAGAAAATGGAATTCACTGTGTGTTATTTGAGTAAAGGAAAAGAAACAAATGGCTCTAACACAAAAAAGACTATTCTCTTTATTTCCGCTAATACTATTACGTCGTTATTGATCTTTACAATACAAAGACTTATCTACATACATACAAAGCCATTTCTACATTAAGGTCTTTATTTCCTTTATCCCAGCTTATTTATCAGGGATTGACTCAAGGCCCTACAAAACAAAAATAAAAACAAATGTTAATAAAGTCACAAAAATGGCGAACCTTTTTCATTTTAATTTTGTGTACTTAGATACTCGGACAAGAAACGTATGACCCATGAAACAAATTTCGTAGTTTTGGTGCTACCCCCTTTTAGAAATTACCTAATTAACACTTAACTCTGAATTTTGCTACTAATCTATTAATTCCAACCCACTCTTCAACAGTCGTATCGCAGCTGATACCCATTAGTATAAGGAGATTACATTTTTTACCCATCCCCCTCCATCACTATAGCCAGGAAAAGGACAATGAGCATACAAAAGAAACTGCAACAGTTGTATGATGACAACCAAGTTCTTAATAAACTTTTGTAAAGATAACCCACAGTACAAGAGCACAAAGTTTCAAAGTACAGCCGATGTGAAAAAAAAAAACAAGCTTCTAGAAAGAGGCAATGGTAAGCACAATCACTGCATGATGTATCTGCTACGATAAAGGATTATTCTTATTTTTCTAATGATTTCACTAACATATACAGTAAACTTAACATGGCAATTTGTGACTCTGCTATTCTTGTAGTGTAAGAAGGTTCATTTATTTTGTGGTTTAAAGTTTTCAACCACATAAATCGAGGACTCGAGGTGAAACTGTATCGTTATAATAAAGTGTCGCTTCTTTGGCATATACAAAGTGGTTGCTGTTTGGAAGTGAAAAACACTAATTTTACTCCAATCAGTAAAATTGGATTTTGTACCCACCCATACTTTTATATACGTCTATCCCTGTTCGCTACGTTTTTTCACTCTCCTCGCTGGCCACTAAATGCCGCCCTCTTACCTGTCAACATCAGAAAGTGTGTCATGTGGCAGAGCCGACAGTTGGAGGATGTACAACACGCTGGGACACGACAAGGGGACCAAGGTGCAACTTAAGGATCTGTGCCCCAGGTGCAACTTGGTCGACAGTGGGCACAGATCCCCCCGGCAGTGGCTTGCAGGCTTGCTGCCTGCAGGGTTTGTCCATAAGGACTTCGTTCCATGCCTCCAGGAGGAGGAGGGTGCCCTCACCAAATGGGCGACTACTTGTGCATTGTCAATATCATCTTGATGCAAAAGTGGTAGTTCGTAAACATAACTCGGAATCACTACCGTGATGCTACAGGGACAGGTGTAGCTTCAGAAAGGATGAACGAGGTCGGAGCAACCTCACCGAACAAAAATACTCATTTTAGCCCACATTAAAATGATTATTTATGCTGTAAAATTCTTACCTGCACATATTAAAGTTAGCATTCGTTTGATGAAATCCACTTTAACGACCGAATAGAAAGTGTGTGTAGAATAGCAAAACTTGATTAACCTGTGGGAGTCGTTAGTCTGAAATTGCTCCAGACTCCCCGTGATGCGGAAGAACGAAGAAATAGCCGACTAGTAGCCCCTTATGGTTGAAAGGCTGACGACTTCCTCGAAAAGATGATGAAAGAAGACGCTGGCTGATGTCTATAGCTAAAGGGGTCACAGGGATTGGAATCCTTCCCAAACACCAATTGGATAACTACGCCTCTTGCTTTCATAAATGGCGACTGTGGAGGACCATAAGGAGGCCCTGATTGGACCGTAAGGAGATCCATCCCGGCAGAGAAGTCTGCGGATAGTTTCCATTCGTGTAGATGGAGCATCTGCATATTCAGGTGGTAGAATTGGCCCTCATTTGGCTGGTCCTCTCATTCTGAGAAGATGGTCCACCAGTAGTTGTATCAGATCCAAGAACCATGGTTGGGCTGGCCAGAACGACTCGATCAGGATGAACCACCTCTTGGACGAGATTTTCCGGATGACCTAAGTTAGCAGGCAAAACGGAAGATGCAAGTCATTAGTCCGTCTCTTCAGCTTTCGCCCCTCTCTCTGCATTCACTGCCCTTGCCGTCTCCTCTGGGATCGGGGAAACAACTGAGGAAGTTGGGTGTTCCACGATGTGGTGATTAAGTCCACAAAGGGTTTTCCCCAAATGGCGATCAGGAATAGACAGCAAAGTGGGTGGAGCAACAGGTCCGCGACAACATTCTAGAGCGGGAATGTAAATGCCCCTCAGACTGATCTGATTGCAAACACAAAGTTTAAACACCATGGATGCGCAACAGTGGAGAGCCAACAAACATGCCCCCCTTATGTCGTATGTCACCCCAAGGTATACACAATTTTGGGGTGGCACAAGACAGGACTTGGGGAAATTGACACCAATCCCCAGTCGGTGGAGCTGTTTCAGAAGATTGGCCAGGTCCAATCGCAGACGGTCCAGTGATTGGTTTCGTGTTAACCAGTGGTCCAAATAAGCGTTTACCCTCACGCCTTGGCGATGGGCCCAAGACAGAACTGGATTGGGTAATTTTGTGAACAACCATCATGCCACGTTCAACTTGAATGGTTGTCAGCCTCGATGACAGTTCAAAGCATGGATGACCAGGAAGACCCATTGTCGTAGTCAGAAAAGACAGGTCAGTAAATCCGCAATGTTCACCAGAGGAAGCGTACGGCGCGACGTCAGTGAATGACACCATACACTCCAGAATTATCAGCTGAATCTACACACCATTGCAGAACCAGTTCATATAACAGCAGCAAGGTGGGAGGAAACGTTTCTCAAGAAGACTGCAGCCGGCCGTAAACCGGTGAAATTAGCCATCCTCGAAGGTGGAGAAGGGCCCTTCAGAGCCACGAGCCAGGTTCGGCCGAATCGGGAGTCAAAGGAAAACTGCCATTAAAGGAGCAGCAAAACTCGCCTGAAAAACTATGCCCTTGCGTACGGCCACCGAAAAGCGTAAACAGGGAGAACAGACACACTGGCATCCTGCTCCAGCTCAATGTTAAATTTCCATGTTCCTCACGTAAGGGAACATGCTAAAATGAGAGAAGATGATAAAGATTGGCCTACCCTAGAGCGCAGACAGACCATCGCAGTAAGACACGAGTAACCACTCAAGTCGTCGATGAGCCAACGCAGGCCACACCGACAGCACAGAGAAAAAATGCGCAACAGAAGAAAGTTGAGGTGCCAACCCTTGCAGAGGCAGGCCACAGTAGGTGCACGGACTCTCCGTCCTCTGACCATCATCCTCGAGCGGAGAAAAGAACCCTACCTGATCCCCAGCCCAAGAGCTCCATCTGGACAGAGGCACGCACTTTGGAAGCCCATAATGGAAACGGATAGCAGGCAAGACAGGCAGGTGGTCAGCAAAATGAAACGGAAGTTGGGTAACCTTACGCGTAATTAAAAAACGCTGGACGCACGGCGAGGCACACAAAAGTTAGTCCTCTGCCCCACCTTTGCAGAGCAGTAGCCACAATGTTGCATTTAACTGCATCTATATAGATTGATTTGTTGAAGCAGACAGATGAGCCAAGAGAACCATCAAGACACTCCAGATCGTGGAAGTGGAGCCTTGTTAGAGCAGAGGTCACCCTTTGCACACCTGTCGAACGACCTGACGGACGCCAAAATCGCCCAACGACGCATGCGTAAGAGGTCGAGGTCCAGGACAGGTTCTCAGAAATGCACCCTCGGCAACAAGGCAAGCTGTTACCACCAAAGACGGGTAGGAGTTGGATATGCCACACCCAGAGACAACCAACATCATGTCCGAGTGGAGACAGACGCAGTCCACGCAAATCAATGGAACAGGTGTACGAGTCCACACTAGGGGTCGAGGTCAAGCACCTTACCACCGCTGCCCGTGCCTTCGCCTATAAAAGGTGGGGGGTTAGGCAAAGAGGTGCACAATCTGAGAAGATAAGAATAGGGGAAACAGCTCCGCATGAAAGTTGAGAGCCCATAAAATCGCAAACGTTGATTGGGTGCGAGATAGGACTGCAAAGCATGCACATCGATGTTCAGGCAGAGCAGGATATCTACAAGGAACAGCAGCGCAGCTCAACTACATTAGAAAGTAACCACACGACAAGAAATGCGTTCAAAAGGCCGCATCCGTGACGAAGGGAAGAGCCAGCAACTGTGTCATGGGAGTGGTAAAAGTCACCGCCCAATCGCCACTTGCGAGATCGAAGGAAGGCGTTGTGAAGAGATATACAGTACCAGCGATGATAATCAGCATAAAGCACATACAGAGTGTTTCAAAAAAAAGTATCGATGAAAAAATCGACTAAGTCCAAACTGCAGAGGATTGTCGCTGTGCGAATGAGATGTGTGGTTCGCGAACCATACAATCTCATTCC
>JAQIUW010000124.1:0-11023 GCA_034697105.1 Lithobius agilis | reverse complement strand
AAGCCATTGTTACCTGCCGAGTTGTCTCAAGTTATTGCTACGTTGAATGAAAACGAGTGTAATAGCTATGAAATTGTAAAGGTTAAAATACTAGAGCGATTTCATCTAACTCAAGAAGCTGTGCGTCGGAAATTCCGAGCTTTAGAAAACTACCCGGATAAGCCTTATGCTAACTCTGCAAGGGTTTCTCAGGGAAACATTGAGTAGGTAGGCCACTTCTCTCGACTTAGTTGTTTTTTCACTTCAATTATGCGTATATGCAGGATCCGTCGGGAGAGAGTTAACTAAACTAGTCCAATATAACATAACATTGCATTGAATAAATAGTCTGTAAACATAAAATTTAAATCATTTTTTAAAATAGTGATTATCATTGGAAATAAAACTATTGCCATCATGAGTTAATTCTTTGGTATAATCACAAGAGTTTATTTTTTTCTAGGCTAAAAATGCATTATGTGTTGTCAAATAAGATTCATTTTTGACTCGACTACGAGTTTTCTTCAATTATAATTTCCAACAGACATGTAAAGCACTTATTATGTCAGTATCCAATCATCACCTTTTCCTTTTGTTTTTTATTCAATTTAATTTTGTTTTTATTCAATTTATTTTTGTTTTTTAATCAATGTCATCTTGAAAATATAAAAATGTTATTTTACATTGACCAACAGATGCTTGACCTCAGAGAGAATATCACTTTATAGGAGACAGTCAACTTGTTCGTTTGTTTAAATACTTGCCGACTGGACAGCGGGGTATGGAATTTTTACTTGGAGGAGTAACATGAATGGATAGCACTTAATGAATTTCTGAAAAGTGCTATTTTGTGTATAATTTAAGTAAATAATGTAATGGTTTCTGATGGCAGGTCACCTGTTGGCAAAATCAGGTGCGAAAATGAATGAATGTTTCGAAAGGATAAAACACATGAACATCTGTGGGAAAAAAATTGTCCTATTGATAGGGACAAATGACATGAAGAATGTAAGTTTTTGATCATTATGTATTGGTATGAAATAATTGTGTAATCAGTTAAAGTAAGGGAGAGCCCATTAGCGCTAAAGACAAACGTTATTAAAAAAACCTGCAAAACCTTTTCATTGAACTTACATTCGTAATGAACAATTCGTAATTCGTTGTAGTTTTTTAGCAGTTTGTTATTACGAATGTAAGATTTATTGGAAAAAGTTTACATGTTTTTTATTTTATAAAGATTATGTCTTTAGCGCTGATGGGGTTTCTCCCTTATTTTAATTAATTAACCTAAGCGCTTCTTATCTTGTTTTCAATATTTAGTTGTGTATCTCATCAGTGTTTCAATTTCTTTTGGCAGGGATTCAATGTGGAGGACATTAAAAAAAAAATGAAGCCGATAATATCTCACATTGGTCAGAATGCTACCTGTTGTGTCATCCTCACAGTACCACCCATACCATGTCTTGGATTTGGTCATCTGAACAGGCTGAAAAACTACAACAGGTGGCTGGCATCTTGGCATGGGGCCTTTTCTGGTAATGTTGAAATAATTTTTCAATGCAAGTTGTTAGTTTTTCATACTCAAATTATGCAACTTTTATTTTTATCACTTAAGGTACTATAAATGTTTTGGACATTACGTCAGTGTTTTTATCAGGCCACAAAAAAATTAACTTTCGAGCATTTGAACGGTAAGTCACAATCAATTTGTATCATATTAAAAAAAAAAAAAAAAAATTAAAATATAGAGCATTATTAGTAATTTAAAGATATTACAGTCGTTACAGGTCCACCTCCCGTACTGACCTGATACATTGGAGTAGGCATGGAATGGATGGTGTTCTGAACCAATTAAATGATTTTGTTCCTTACAATTGAACTGGTATGTATGTAGTGATTGGTTATTATTGCCATTTTATTCATAATTGTAAATAAAAATGATATCTTCTATGTCATTGCAGCATAAAAGAACACCAATAGGCCGACACCTACTGTTGTACCGGTGTACAAGAAAGGTTAAGTGTTGAACTTGTGTTAATCGAGAACATTAGATTGAGGATTTTGGGGGAGGGGAAAATATTGTCAGAGCTGAATAAGGATTTGAAAGTAAAACTAGAGTGAAAAAACAGTCCTGTTTTTCAAATCTTCGGCGCGCAATTTTTTTTACAAGTACAGCGATAGGAGTGTGTCACAAGCTCGTAAATAATGCTCGTAAATAGGTGACGTATATACCCCAACGTTTTGTAACGCTTAACGTGGACTAAAGGAACCAATTGATGAAAGAATTAGCTTTCTACCTTTTTTTGGTGCAAGCGATTTTGATACTGATTTGTTAATCCTACTTTGTATGGAAAAGTAACATAGAGATAAGTGACATAGAGACCCCAAAAGCTTTTCATTTCTCTGGATTAATGATAGAAACCTACTGGTGAAAGAATATTTTCAACAGATTTTTTTTTTCATCAAAATATGATAATTCCAAACTTTTTCTAAAACTAGATTTTTCAAAATCCAAGTATTTTCTTTTTCTCAAACCGCTCAAACACGATTATATTAGGAGAAATCGAGTTGTTTTACTAAATAAAATGAATTTTTTCGTCAAATTTCAATGAATTCCAAACTTTTTTAAAAACCAGATTCGCCGGGAAAAAAATGACTTGGAGATCCAAAAAGCTTTTCAGTTCTCCGGATTAATGATAGAAACCAATTGGTGAAAGAATTTTTATAATTGGAGTAACTGATGGGTCATCCCACACCAAATCAACGAAAATAAAAAAAAGTTTCCTACCACACCATCTCAGATTTTCAAAATTTTTTTTTTTAAATTAGTGCTAGTAGTGCTAGTTAAGTTAACCAATTAGTTCAGTTATTAGCCAATTAAATCTCTTTTGTACTTTGTTAGCCAAAACAGTCTTTTCTTCTCTGCTGCAGGCTCCCTACAAAAAACCACTGTCCAGTTCTTTGCCACTCAGTTGTATTACACCATCCTTCTGCATCTTGTCATTCCATTATTGCATTTCTCCATCCCTCTGGGCAGTGTGTTGCATATGTACTCGGGGCCGCCCCTATGTAACGGCAGTAAATCGCCATGACAACCAACACCGCTAGAACCATTGAACTGGTCATCCATCGACGCCTCTGCAGTGGGATGTCCTCGTATGTATGACGGTACCTTCCACTAATTGGTCGTTTCGGCGCGTTGTGGCACTTCCATGGTTTCATGTCTTGTTGGTTGGTCCTGTCGGGTCCAGTTTCTGTTCTGCAACTGTCCTATCTCGGCACACTTCGTGCACTGCACTGTCTTGGGCCCCGCATCATGTCGTGGCCAGGTTGTCTTGGGCCGTTTTTCCTTGCCCGTGTTGGCATTGTTTCGTAGCGTGTCCCGTGTGTCATGCTGCCGCTGCGCCTTGTTAATCCGCTGCTGTGGTCATTGACCTTGCTGCTTTGCCTGTCTCAGGTCGGCCACCGGCTGCTGTTCTGGTGGCCTTGGGTATAGATGTAACTTGTAAGCTGGCCCGTACGCCAGTACTCCAGACATCACGATGTTACCAGTGGCCGCATGGGTGATTGTGACCTTACTGTTTGTATGGACGACTGTAAACCCCTTCTGGTCCAGTCTTGGCGTGGCCAGGAGATTTGTCGCCGCTTGCGGACAGTAGAGTACGTCGGCGATGTGTATTCAACCGTAGCCCGTGTCAGCCAGAATGGCGCCGTGTGCGTAGCTATCATCTTGGTTTCCACGCCCGCGAGGTGGATGTCCCAATGTACTCCCACCGCATCGTGCAACCAGTCGAAGCGGTTAGTGATATGCGCACTCGCTCCGGAATCGAGAAACCAGTTGCGCACGTCTGGTGTTGATGACGGATGCGCGAGCATGAAATAATACCGCGGGTAAGGTGTTGAAACTGCGTCCCATGATCATTTCTGATGGTTACTTCAACAGTTGGGGTGCTGCAGTAATCCATAAGTACAGTGTAGAAGTTTTTACCATCAGATGCCCTTTCCTGAGTGATGCCTTTAATGTCTCTATGCATCTCTCAACCATGCCATTTGAGCGTGGATTTAATGGTTAAGACGGAGTGTAAATAATGTTCCACGCCTCGCAAAATTTAACCATATATCCAGAGTCAAATGGATGGTCATTGTCCGTTATCAATACCTCAGGGATCCAGTGAACAGCAAAGATCACTTTCAAAGAGTTGATTACAGCACTATCAGTAGTGTTGTTGAGTGGCTTGAGCTCGATGAACTTGCTATAATTGTTAACATGGTCGTTCTGGAATTTTCCTGTCTTCCAATGACTCTCTCAGGTTTTGATGTTGGTGTTGTCAGCAAATTGCACAGTGTGCGAGGAGTTTTTCAATATCAGCATTCATAGTGGGCCAATACGAAGGTTGCCTCGATGAGCGCTGTGCAAAGTTTCCAGTCGTTCGGATTCTGGTATTACAATTCGCTGACCCTCGACATACAAGTCCCTGACTCTTGTACTGTTCATCTTTGCAACACAAAAAAGGTTTTACTGCTCGTGGTGTTTTTGCTTTGTTCTCCGGCCAACCATCTTTGATATATTGTTGGATCAGTTCTATGGTTGTTTCATTGCTGGTGGCTCGAACGAGTCTTTAATGCTAAGTCGTCGTCGTTTATACTAATGAGCACAGAGACTGGAAGATCACATCCAACAGTTTTAATGTATTGTTGCTTGCCTGGTGCTCGTGATAGCCCATCGGCTACAGCTAGATGTTTCACAGGTTCATAAGCGAGTTATATCGTATCTCTGAAGAGGCATTGGAAGAAGTTAGGCGATGCTTGCTTAATAGGCTTCTGCCGTAGGCCTATTAATGGCTGGTCAGTCTGCACCACTGTTTGTTTCCCATACATATTTCGTATTAAAAACATCACATGCAAATACTACTGCTAGCAACTCTTTTTCTATGTGCACGTAGGCTTGCTCAGCTGTTGTAAGCGCTGCTGATGCATATGCTATGGGTAGGCCCTCTTGTAGAAGGACGCATCCAAGCCCACAGGACAGTGCTTGTTGAGAGTAATGGTGTAGCACAGGAGCTGTTAGTAGACCCGTTAGATTAATGAATTGGGAATTTAGGTTGGGACCCCAATTCCGGTGAACATTAGCTTTCAGCAGCTGTCGAAGTGTGCGAGTTTCTTACAAGAAATTAGGCACGAACTTTGGCGTGCGAAGAAATTGCATAAGTTCAATCTGTCAGTTGGCATGGGTTTTGCAATTATTGCCTTCACCTTCTCTGAATGTGATGCAATTCCCTCTGCCCTCTTATAAAGTTATAACATGTCCATGCGAGAGAGCAGAAGGAATTGCACTAGATTCGTAGCTGATCACAATGCTGCATCCTTGATATGCTAGGTATGACAACGTCAAAATAAGGATTTACATCACTCATGTCCTCAAAAATGAGTCGATTGCTTGCTGAATCATTTCAGGCGCACATAATATTGCTTGGTGGGACTCGCAGTAATTGATATCTTCCCCACGGCGTGACAAATGTCCAGACCTGTTTTCATCTAAAGCTAACTGCCATAATGCATTGTTTATGCTTAAGTTTCACATTAATGTGAATATTTGACTTCCACATAACTTTGCAAAAAGTTTCTCGGTGGTTGGAATTATGCAATGTTGACTTTTTAAGAGCTGATTTAAGTATGTTGGATCAAGACGTATTCAGATTGTCCCTTTGTTCTTTGGAACACAGGCTACAGCTTTGCAGTTTGCAACTCTGCTGGTATTGTTCTTGATGCAGTTACAGAGGAATTGTGTTTTCTTTCAGTGAGATGCGATGCACTCCTAAAAGACATCCAAGTCGATGAAACTCGTCTGTAAATTCTGCTAAAACAGTTTTTGGTGTATCACTTTTGCTTTGTATTTTTAGGCCTAATGTTGTCTTCTCTGATAGTCCTACTTGAAATAATGGTTTGATGAACCCCTAATGATACGCAGGCATCTCCTCCAAGTATTGGTATAGCATCAAAGTCGACCACTAGAAATTCAAGATCATGGCTGCGACCTTGAACCTCACAATTCAGTTGACACTTGCCAAATTTTTTTGTATGTTTGGACCTGCACGTTAGTTTTACGCACTACAGGTTTATCTAACCACTTTAATAGTTCAGACTTAGGTAGTGTAACGTACCTGACACTGATTATGCCCTATCTAGAATGCTGGTGACTATCAGGCTCACAATTGTTCTTCAGTTATGTTGGGTCAAATAAGATTTGAAATTCGTGCCGCAATCTGTTTTAATTGGAAACTGTACCAGCTACACTGCTGTTTACCAAACTCGTGGAAGACAGAAGTGTTGTGACTGGTGGAACTCATGGAAAGTACAAGAGTAGTGATTTGTGGAAAGTGTTGACCTAAATCAAAGAAGGCTATCCCATTGGTCAAGATTGGGCTGGTTGAATCCGCCAAGGAACTATAAGTTTTGGTTAGTGCCAAACAAATAAGTTCTGAACTATCGTCGTGAGTGAGTGTGTGCTACGACCTAGTTTGACACTGCAAGCCATGGGCTACAGTGTTTGGGACGCTATGTGATTCGGCCCCAGGACTCATGTTCTTGCTTCATGTATGTTGTGGTTATTTGTAAATATTATTTCGCTGCTTTAAGCATTAAACCCGTTAAGAAAATTACGATGACTTCAAGCGTCATGATGAGCCACACACAACCAACACTTATCGTCACAGAACATCAAGTCGTAATAGTATGACATTAGCGTTTGACCCTGTGTCCAATTGAAGCTGCAGTCGGTTGCATTTAGTCTCATCACTGCGATTGTGATGGCCTATTAATGGCTTGCGGTCAGTCTGTACTACTATTTGTTTGCCGTACACATTTAGTATTAAAAACGCCACTTGCAAATACTACTGCCAGCAATTCTTTTTCTATTTGCACGTAGGCTTGCTCAGTGGAAACTGCTGCCACTGTTAGCTAGTCAAATGCCATTACTATTTCTGGTTGTGTGACCTTCATGCTTTGTTGTATCTAGGTTGTCGACACACGTGATGGTTGATGGTGATGAACTGTTCCACATCGTGAAAATGGCCTGTGCTGATTTCCGCCTAACTTCATCCATTTGTTAGTGGACTGCTGCTGGCTCTGTTGATTATGAATTAGCCTTGAACTAGATGAGCTTTTTGTGCCCTTATTTTTGTTGTTTAATCGCTGTGGAGCAAGTTTGCGAATTTCATTTACTGCCACTTCATGTTCGTTGGCTGTTGTAGCTTAATTTTGCAACGACCAATGATATTGTGAAGTTCCAAGGGAGAATCTCTAAAGAGCCTCTCACGTAACAGAGTCGCAGATTCCAAAAATAATGCATTCACCTACCATGCGGTCATGAGCAGTCCCAAAATTTCAATAATTGGCCTGTAGCTGCACTTCTGCTATATAATCATCAATATCTTGATTTGCTTTCTGACATAAAGTTTCAAGAACAAGCATTTTTGTATGGTTTGTACTGTTCAGTATATTTCGTTCTGTCTTAGTACTGATTCCAATATTGCACGCTGAGCTGACTGAGGCTTGTCTGTATACTCAAAGGCTACTTAAAATGACTTTCCATTCCTACCATGATGTTTCTGGGTCTTGGCGTGGTTTAAATGCCCTGACACCATGTTATGTTAGTTGTTGTTAGATTGTTTGATAAGTCAAGTTACAGAGATATGGGCTAAGCAATCATGACTACCTCCACCTTACCAGCTAGCTGCATTTTATTACTAAACCACTAATATCTACACAACATGTAGAGGATAACAACGTTCGCCAATCGAGTCAGAAACCGAAACCATAGAAGAAGAACTTTTTGTGTATGCAATAGTTTGGCTGTGGCCGGATTCGGCTGCTCTTCCTCTCGCTTAATAGCCCAATGTATAGACTACTTTGCTGTCGGTTATGCTCTGCTAGGATTCCTAAGATAACCCTTGCATCGATCAGTCACCCAGTTTGGACTTAGGTTTTGGTGTGACCTGCTAGTGCTCAGGTTTCGAAATCTTTACTAGCACAGAAAGGGTTACACGAGCAAAATGAGAGACGAAAGAAAGTAGCTATTTGGGAAGGTGAACTATAAGAAAGTTTTGAAGTGTAACTTAGGAGGGAAGTCCTCTGTCTCCAATGATTTTTGCAATGTTATTGGATGATGCAGTGGAGAACATTAAAAAGATAAATGTTGTATGTACGGTGAGAGGTCAAGAAATTATAATTTTATTGTAAGCAGACGATATACAGTAAAACCTCTTTATGTTGAAGTCCACTGGTCTTCAACATAACTTTGTAACAGGTTTGTCAATATAACAGGCCTCATTTGTACGCATCGATGTGTGAGGAGCATTATAAAAGTCCATAATTATAAACCAGTTATAACAAATGACTTTACACTGGTACTCATACATTAATGTTTACAAATGAGCCCCATTAATACGCAGGCCTCATACGGTTTCCAAAATACAGAGGTTTCACTGTAGTGATTTTGGAACCTATTAATCAAGCTGTGAATAAAAATTTGAGTGTTGTAAGTTTAGAATTGAAACTATAGCCATGGAGATAAATTGAAAAGAGAAAATATTAGGGGGTCTAAAATTTGGTTAAAGGGGGGAAAATTAGAAATTTGCTTGAAAAATAACATGAGGTGGGAGAAACATTTTATGGGAGTGGAAAAAATAATGGATAGATCGAGACGTATGATTTTACAGCAAATAAGAAATGTGCTTGGAAATTTATTGGAAATAAATGCATGTTTTACAAACTTGTGAATATTAGAGGTCTGCGGGTCTACCCGTTACCCGCGGGTTACCCCTTCGTGGTGCATTTTTGGTCAGGTTAAGCCAGTCAATTAACAATTTATTTTAACTATTTGAGTATTGGTTTACCCATGGGTTGGGTTGGGTAGGCACATAAATTTACGGGTCAGATTGGGAACTGAAAATTGCTTACCCGCAAAATTATAGTGCATTTGACATGTAACGCATTGAATTTTGCGCAGATGTAAGAAAATCATGTAATAATTTTAGAGTACTTTTTCACTGTTTAGTAAAAAAGGCTGTGGGATTTTACTACCTTGCTATGTTGATAGTGGATTGTTGATGTGGAATTTTGGAAAAGTATAATATCTAGGCAAACTTTAAGAAAACATAAAAGGTAATTGTTTAAATGTATCCATAATCAAAGAAAATGGGAGACAGTTTGGGGAAAGTACCTAAAAAAAATATTGTGAAGGATGGTTAGTAGGCTACACCGGGTCAGCTAAGGAATTAAAAGAGTGTTTGAAGTTGTTTATATATGTTAATTGACTTTTTTATATATAAATGTTCAATGTTGTACAAATTAGTAATAAATAAAAATAGTAATGAAACTTTTGTAATTAACACATATAATTCATGGAATAAAATGAGTTATGGATTGTGATAAAAAACCATTCCTTAATTTCGCTTATAACATTACTGTTAATGAGCTCAAGTGAAAAATCCAGGTAAAATTGAGCTAGGCTCCTGACGTTATTCGACATAATAATAATAAGCTGATGTACACACGCTGAACATTGGTCGTTTGCATTTTAAATTAGAATAGGTTACGTTTGTTTCTAGACGAGTCTTTGGTAAGACGAATTTAGGTATACGAGGACCATTGAAGGCCATTACGTACATACTAGAAATAAGAATGTACATGGTGTCAAAGAAATAAAGTACATAACGCTAAACACACATGACTAATTCACAAAAACTAAGACTCACCTGAAGGTTGGTGAACCATAGGTAACTGCCAATTCTGCTAGCATTTCAGACGAACTAAGTGACACGGCCCTCAGGTTGCCAAGAATTTAATTTATCTTGTGCATAACTCTCGATAAATGGACGTAAACAAAAAAGTTGCAAAGTAGTAAAGGTTTTTTTCTTATCCAGGTAAGTTGGCCAAACTAACTAGATTTCATGTTAATGTTTCTGCTTCATACTCCCAAACAATGGGACAGTATTGACTAGATGTTTAACATTGAAAATGATCGTTCTACACTAATTATAGGCCTACAGAAATGTTGACTAAACTATGAATAGATTGAAAATAGCACAACAGGTAGTGAACTACTTGGGTATGAAAACTTGCAGGTAAAAATGCTATAAAATCATTGTAACTGCCAACTACTTACAGGAATACATGTTGCTGAAAACTATATGATCCTCCCAAAAACCACCAAAGTTGTTAGCTCATCATAACAATACCACTGCTACTATAAACAAGTAACAATGCTCCTACAACAAACAACCCTTTACAGCATCGATAGTTAGTTCAGCTATACTTGCCCCCATCCACTGACTCAGACATTGAAGGAAACTATGACAAAATACTTCTGCAGCATGTTGCAGACAATGACCTTAAATAAGTTAACTAATGAATAAGTTAACTTATTTAGGACAACAATAAATGAAAACGTACTACAATATGCTAATCCATGTCGCCAGACTCATTAAGCATGCTTACGTTTCACACCTCACAAAAAAATGTAGATTCTTCCATTCTGAACACAATGACAACTTTGAAATTTGGATTTCACCAGGTATTTCGTGAATACGTCAGGTGCAAGGCTTTCAGAGGAAAATAGTTGAATTGGATTTTAGGAACATGGGATAATTTACTCCTAGTGTGGTTCAACCATGAGACGTTTACTTAGTGAGTCTAGGGCTATATATTAATGCATGGCATTAGTAGATATTATGACGTGAGCTAGTCAAATGGTTTACCGTTTCTTCAATTTGTGAAAAATAAAGGACAAACGCCAAAGTACATATTGAAGTTAATTTTACTAAATAATAGCCTATAGACGCTGCAAACAATTTAAAATCAAGGGAACCACTTGCAAAATGCAGATTGCAAGACTAAAGGTGCACTTTATTACGAACATTTTGAGACCATGCACATAGTTTAGTTTAGCAGGAATAAATTTTTTTAGTTAAATTTTGAATAAGTAACTGGCCTATTGAGAAAAATCTGTGCATAAAACCCTTATTATTCTTGTGTAGAATTAAGG
>JAQIUW010000123.1:0-11053 GCA_034697105.1 Lithobius agilis | reverse complement strand
GCGTCCCCGGTGGTGTAGTGGTCAAGACGACGGGTCAGTAAGCCAGAGATCGCGGGATCGAATCGCGCCGCAGCCAAGTGACATTTGTACTCTAAAAAAAATGCTTTATTTTCGTTAGTTTCGATTGTGCGTTAAGTAACACAAGTGGCACAGTAAACCAAATTAAGTTTTAAAGTAGCCTAATCATTCGGATGATCCAATGTAGGGTTAATTGAGAAAGTTGGCACAATTCGTTAGCGTGCTTCCGATTGTTGTTCTCAAGGCCAATTGCCGCTTTGGCCAACAGTCAGTGGTCGATCGGTAACTTAAAAAATTTGATCGATAAACCGATCTTTAGAAATGACTGATCAGTAGTGATCAGTTCAGTAAGATGGGTTTGGTACAGCCTTAGTTTTCAGACAGCTAAGTGTTGAACTAAGTCAACCTGTGAATCCGTAACATGCCTTAAAAGTAGGGATCGACCGAGTCCGGCGCCGGCCTTTATACTACCCGGCACTGTTCGGTACTCGGCAGTTAAAAAGTTGCAGGACTCTGAATTCTAGTCCGATTGTGACGTTTCAATATACCATTTTCTGCGTTTCGACGAGAGCGTTCCCATAGTGCATTCATAAATTGAGAAGCCCAAGTTATACAGAAGTTATATAGCCAAATTACTAATTGTTATGGTCAAAATACTAAAGATACTTATTATAATTACTAAATAGTGCTAATAATAAATATTAAAGTTATTAATTATAAACAAAATTCTATTTAAACACGAAAGTTATCATTGGAAAATGTCAGTAAACACAAATTAATTAAAAATTTTAAGTAACTTTGTTTCAATATCCGCTTGATACCCGGTCAGGTACCGGGTCCAATCCGGTGCAAATCTCAGCTGTCCGGGTCCGGTCGATTCGTACTTAAAAGGGAAGACTGCTGGCTAGGTAGGCTGTTCCAATGTTACTTTATTACTGTACCAAACAGTAGCCTGTAGAGCTACTTGGAATTGGGGTTCTTGCCCATCACCATACTGATTTCGTGCAATTTTGGTGCTGTGACTTATAATTGGAATTCCAATTTAAAAATAAACTTTCTTCTAACGTAAAGGATCAATACAAGTTGAGGCATGTAATGGTTGATGGAAACAGTTTTGGACTTTTTTAGCTAATAATTTTCACTTCCTATACCGTACTACCTGCAGATTACAATGCTATAACTCTTATATGCTATTCGTGCCAACAGTTTGTCACCATTATTGAACCTATACGCCACCCCCTCCTGCACTCCTGTGCACCAGCTGGTCCAATGTTACCTTCATCCTCCATCTTTTCTTTTTTTGCATTCAATTACAAAGGACGAAGTTTTTTGTGTCAACAAATACCAAAAGCACGAATTACGATTATGTTTCTATTATCTTCATGCATTTATCATGGAATGGGAGCGATCTATTACCATGTTGGGAGATTTTCATTTATTTCAAGGAAACAAGCGGTACGGTAGTTTTAAGTTACTTAAGCAATGGTTCGGCAAGGCCTGACAATAAAGTTATCACGGTGGCAATTCGGCTTCAAGAGTGTTGTGATTGCCGGAGCAATTACGAGATCCTCACGGGGCATGTCTAGGTGTGGCACTTGTATCTCTTGCTCTAACGAGAGTCAACGGACATGGGCAATGAATTTTCATTTATCAGCGTGGTCAGCATTCTTCCCGTTTTAGTCGCGCAACCGTTTACCTGGTTCATTTCGTTTTTTTTTTTTTTTCCATTAAACAGCTGGTGTTCAGTGTTTAAAGCCTTTTTTCTTTTGGATCCAGTGGGGTTTTTGTCGTTCAATGCTACGACGTTGTCAAAAAGTAGGGGGATGGCGAGCGACGACCGCAGTTAGTATTTTCCAGTGTCGTTTCCGGTTAGGCTTGGCGCTCAGGATTTTTCAGGCCGATTCAAGTGATGAATGGAAAACTACCTATTCAGTCTCCTTGGAGCATTACAATAAAAGTAGCTGGTCAGGGGCTCTCATTGCATTCGTTAAGGAACTGATTTTTTTTTTTTTGAAGTGTCAATAAACTCGATTTGGAATGTTATTCTTACTTATTACTATCTGGACAAATTAAGTTACGTAAGGCCAAATAAAGAATCTTATTTTTAAGAATTTAGAGATTAATTTACGGTTAGGCCTAATAGGAGCAAATTTTAACGTTGATGGCAGTTGGCAGTAATAGCTCTATATTTACTAGAGTTGCGATTGCCCGAAGCACAGGGTGTGTATGAAATGTCGTACCTGCATGCTTGTTACAAAAGAATGTCAGTTATGGAGGTTTGTAGACGATGAATTAAAGTTATGTTTGTTGACTCGTTGGAAACAACATTGTAAGCGTGGGGTTCGGCGTCAACGGTTGGCACAGGGAAAGCGAGCAACTCTTTCATCGGAGTCCTTTGGTTTGCCATCTAAAGGGCTTAGTCCTGCGCTGCCTTTTGTGTTCAGTCCGTCAGTTGTTGATCCGGCCATTGCTGCAGCGTCGTACAGGCACAAGCCAGTACTTCTGGCGTGGTTTCCAGGCTATCGCTGCCGTGTCGGATTTTCCTGGCCGAGTCAAGTGACGAGTTCGCGACTAGGGATTCAGATTCATCTGATTACTACGATAAATGTAAATCTAAACCCAAGGGAGCCGTTGTACAAAGCGGACAGTTGGTTTCCAGGGTAGAAAAGGGCGATATGGAAGTGTTTGGACGCTTCTCCGTCTGGCGTGCGGTCAGTTCGCTTAGATACGGGGATTTTCCGTGGGTGTATTGTTGGCGACGATTCCTCGGCGGTGTGGCGATAAATGGTTCGGTGGCGTCGCCGGCTCGAGCAACCGTGAATTTCCTCTCTTATATGCTATTCGTACCAAAAAGAATAACATAACCGTGAATGCACGGTGGTAGGTGGTCGTGTTTTTAAACGCTATTTCGCTAGTGGAAAATCTTCGGGGTGCTAGAGCTAGACCAGCGGTTGATGGGAAATAGATTCCTTCCCGTCCTGTCACACATCAGTTAGATATTAAAAAAAAAAAGTGGTTTTTACTACATCGGCACGTGTCGCCAGTGATCTGTGTATTGATGGCCAACGGTTGTGGCCAGAAGATAGGAAGTGGAATCTGATTTGAGCGATGTGATTCCGCTGGTTCTGCAGCTGCCGCCCAAGGAATTTTGTTATTTTCCTGAACTTCCGACTCTTTACATTTGGATACTACTTTTGAAAATTGTTTCACAGAATGATCCACGTGGTTTCCCTATAACATAACCCAGCCTCTGAAACCAGCCTCATTTATAATGGGGTCTTCATCGCCTGTCTTTACAAGAGGGCGATGCAAGTTCAGAGCTCGTCTTCATAACTCGGTGTTTGCTCGTTGCTCCACAGTGGGAGATGTTTTTCAGGTCAACATCGCCAGACGTTCTAACAGAGATCGGCACCTTTTACCATTGTGTTGAAGCGAATCTCGGCCGTTGCTGCATTATTTGAATGAATCAAGCATCTTATCTGGCATCTTATCTGGCATCTTATTGGCTTCTCTCCCATTTCTGCAGACAACTTCTACGCATCACATTCCTATACAGTCTGTTTTCTTTAGGCATGACGTCAACGAAACGGCGCCAAGGTGATTTCCAATCAGGACTATGCATCCCTTGGCACGGGCTGCAGACTGCCAAAATAATGACCCACAAATGTATGGCAGTTAGGGTTTTGGGAGTGTTAAGCTCGATATTAGCGAAAATACAAGGCTCGTACATCTCTACTGTTTATTGCGCCTCGAACAATCTGTCCAGACGCGGCACACGTGGTTATGTATGAAAAATGTTGCGTACGATCTTCTATATGGTTCCACAATTTTCTTTGGACACGTACAGGGGGATCTATCTCTCCACCAGCAGTTTTTCAACGCGGGTCCCGGAGTAATGGTGGACCCGGAATTATGATGGTGAGAGGTGTCCTACACGAATCAACACCGGACAGAGTATCCTTTATCGATGCCTCAGCAGTCAGGGGAGAGTTGGTCTTGATTGATGTCTAATGATGGACCCGCTCGTCACCATCGCAATGACGTCTTCACTTCAGTATGTTGGAGTGCAAACAGTGGCATGACATTGCAACATTTTCAGAAGAATGTCATAAAAAAGGAGTTCAGATTCAGTCATTAAATATTGTGAAGGTAGCCTATCTACTCGAAGGTGGGAGAAGACACTCCCATAAACTCCATACCTAATGTCGCTAACACATCCATTATATCCACCAGCTCCATCACTCCAAGATCGTATTGTACTCATTCTTAGCATTCACAAGCTCGAATCTACTGCAATACTGTCTGCCATTGGCATAACTCTGCAGTTACTCGAGTTTTTAAATGTGGAAGCGATAGCTTGTCTCGTCAAGTTTCCAGTGACAGGCTGGGCACATTCCATCAGTCAGGAAGCCTGTTCGGGCTGAGAGTCAATTGATACTGAACTTCTTCGCAACATGCTGACTGTACGAATTCCGCAAATGTATTGCGTTTTCCTACGACCTGGCGGCATACGCTTTCCCAATGTTCTCTACTCCTGAACCTAATCCATTTTCTAGAACAATTGTTTTTTTTACCTTCAACCTGGTTCCTCTTCTGCAGCCGCTGGGTTGCCCCCTGCCATATCGCTTGCTTTTCTTTGTCAGTCAGTTCATCCTGGCAGTACTTCTTGGGTTTTGTTATTAAACTATACACAGCTGCAGCAGGATTTTCAAGGACCAAGCAACTCAACCTTATCGTACAACATCTACAACTGGCACAATAGTACAAAGAAAAAAAATCTTACTGCCTGTTCCAGTGAGACTGATCATTTCCACAGCAGCTCATGTTGTCATTCATTCTCAGTATGAGGGCAATCTGGGAAGAAATATTTATCAGTTTCCACCCGAAAAGGAAATGTCCGTTGCTTCATGCGTTGTTTGAAGACGCTAGTGGAAAAACCTTATAGATATCTCCCAGATTTAGGTCTTCACCTTAATTTGCGTGTCGGTGATGGGTCGAACGTCGTTTCATTCTGAATTGGAATTTCCCATTGGTTTTACGAGCTGGGATTAATTTTCCGTATGCCTCTCAATTTCCAGAAAAAAACACTTTTCTCTTAGCATTACATATCTGTTACTAAATGCAGTGAAATTGACATTAGTCAGAGGACCCGGATTTTTTAAGTTTTTCGCAGAGGTAGCCTACACAGCAGCATGCCTCTTTTCAAGGACATCATTTCGGATGAATGGAAACGCGACTCGTACACCATTTTCACTACGATGCAACTCATACTTAACTACGGTAGCGATCAAAGTTATAGACAGGTAATATCCATCTTAATTTTGTGTCTACAAGCCACAATCGAAGAATCATGTGAGGTGTTGTTTCATGTTTATACCTTCCGTGGTTCAGTTCGCTGCATAGAACCATTTTTGATTACGCTCCAGAGCCACACCAGCATGATTCACGGAACGTCAGAGCTGAGACTTATGAGGCCCATGCGTTGGCTGGCCTTGGGCCTTACAAAACATTGTCCCAAGAACGCTGTGCTACAAGCGGTGTTTCTTGGCAGTCAAATTTTTCTTTCATGCAGCATCCCTCCACATCGCAGCCCATCACACAGGAAGTTAAACGTCCCTTCACTAGAAGTGCGAATGGAAAACACAGCGGTTTCCTGGTCTGGGACGATTGTGGCTCCACAATAAGGAGGAAGACGCAGGGCGGAGAAACCTCATTGCAATTCTGCAGTCCCTTGTCATTTTTCGTCACAAGAAAGGGTTGTGGGTCCGTATGATGGTAAAGGCCATTTAATTAAGTGCCACGACCCTTCACATAATATTTAGCATCAGACCGCCAGCGGGCAAATGGTCACCGTCATGCGTTATCTACGGGAGTTATGTCATCGTGACGATAACCTCTATTCCTTCGGGACAATTGGCGCTGACAGCAGGTGCTGTTGTAACACTGTAGTCAGTCCCACTAGTCACCTGTACCAGACCGCTAAAGGGCAAATGGTCATAAGGTACTTATCCTCTTGCACACAGGATAGGGTGGGCACAGACCGTAAGTTTGTCAGATAGTGTCTCGTAGAGCTTCCTGTGGACGTTGTTTCTGCCAGGCTTTAGGACGCCTGTAACATGTAGTAGATATGGTGGGGGTAGTGATTAAATTACTAACTATCCATATGTGAATTACTACCTAACTTGAATCTTAAGACATTGCTAATCTATAGTATACAAACACAAACATGAATACTGCCTGGAGAACAAAAACGGCCAAGTTCCACGGCCACCCCCACTAGTGTCGCGTGGAATACACTGGATGACACAGCAGCAAGCAGCAGCAGCCGCCATCAAAGGATTGAGTAATGATTGGCTATCTGAGGATTCAACCTGACTGTATTTGTGTTAACGAAAAACGGTGCGCCAAAAGAGCTTTTGTACTGGGTCATGCTACAGCAAGCATACATCAGCCGCCAACAGGGAAGGAGAAAGAGTGCTGTACGGTAGCTGGTAGTAAGTTGGTTCAATGGTAAGAAGCTGCATCCACCGGCCTCCACAGAGGGGACGAAGTCGGCGTTGTAATCTGCAAGTAGTACGGTATAGGGAGTAAAAACACTCTTTTTACCCCAGTTAGTAAAATAAGTTTTTATCCCGTAATGTACTTACCTGCAGATAGACCCACCCATCCTCCCGGCAGCTTCCTGGGCATCTAAGTAAAAGATGGAGGATGAAGGTAACAATGGACCAGCTGGTGCACAGGAGTGCAGAGGGGATAGCCTATAGGTTCAGTAATGGTGATAAAATGTTGGCACGAATAGCATAATTATAAGAGAGTTATAGCATTGTAATCTGCAGGTAAGTATGGTACGGGATAAAAACCAATTTTACTAAATGGGGTAAAATTAGCGTTTTAACAGGTGAACTGAAAACTTGACTGTTAAATTTTTGAAAATCAATTTATGGTGTTTTATCAGATTTATTTATTTTACAGTTTGACTATATGTAGCCTAGTTTTTCAAACATAACTGTCAACTGTTTTTTAGCTAGGATTCAAAATAGCTCATTCTAAACTGTTTTGAAAAAAAAAATTATAATGTTTACTGAAATGTCAGGTTCTCGAAAGACGGAATGATTCCTTGACCTAATTGAAATTAGTAGGGGATATTCACAGGTCTGCACAGAAAGGCAAAAAGCTGTTTGGACAGCTTTAGTGCACAATTTTTGTATAACAGTAGTTTCGGTAACATTCTTGGTTTTAAAATGTTTGAAAGTGTGGTCCAATTGTGCAGCTCGGTGAACTCTAATATGCCTTGTCATCTTTGGAAATGAAATCTGACTTAGTGAGCTCCTGAAGAATGAGGAGTTCGAGTCTTGAATTTTTTCTGATTATTTTTTTTTAGGGCAAGCACTGCATATTGGATGTTAGCGGAAATGCAATCAAAAGGTTACAAGTTGCTGGGCTGTACCCCATTGCAATATTCATAAAACCCAAATCTGTGGAATCTATAATGTAAGTAATTACACAAATTGAGTGAGCTTTGTGTTGATGTACAATAGAAAGGTAGCGTGTAAGTAACTATGCTGCAGCAATAGTGTAAATCTTGAGTTGCCCGAGATGAGGGTTCTGAACACAGAAGGACTGCATCACGTGTTATATGGAAAGCCAGATTTTCCATGTGTTCTTGTACCTTGTCATATGAAGTATTGTCGTGTAAAGTTACGTAATGGAACGGGAAACTGCAGTTGTAATAAGCTGATACTTTATTTCCAGAAGCTGGCCAAGCTTCTTCCCATGGATTGGAACTACAGACAAAATTCAATTACGTAGGCGATACTATGGCTCTCACTATTTACATTATTGCATTGGAAAATCTGCAGCTGTCAGTCCAGGAACTACTGTAAATACTGATGTAAACAGTGTAAAAATACTAATTAAACCGTGTATGAAACGTGAAAATTAAATCATTCATTGGGTTACTCACAGAGGGTCATCTTGCACATCGGAATGGGGGTCAACGAATGTTACTGCAACAAACCGTTACCAGATTCTCGGTTACTCACAGTTTTAACTGTTTTGCACAACATACGGTAATTAAAGTCACATGTACCTTCCCACGGCTTGAATGCTTGTATGTTTCTACTTTCTCCTTTATATGTTATTTGGCAATTAACCGCGAGAAAGTAGAAACATGCAAACAAACGGTAATAATGTACACACAAGCTTTGTCACCAATCAGCTACACAGGTAAGTACTAGTTGCATTGTCAACCAACGCTCTGTTGCGTTCTACACTGATTCAGTCAACACCACAGAAACAAGTGCCAAAATATGTCGCATCCGTTTATCAACAACATGTGATGTCTTTTTCTTTTATACCTACTATCTTACCTGACAAGAGTGAAAAAAAAAATTTGTGAAATGATTGCCGATTGGATTTCATTTGGAGATGCCACCCACCATCCTGTATAGTGCAAGTCAAAAGTTTCGCCTTGATATGAACTTTATATACAGGGTGGTACAGAAAGGATAGACCAGTGCCCATCGTTTTTCCCCTATGTGCACGATTGAAATGACATTTCGTAGATGTGTAGAATGGTTAGGGGACCATCTGCACATGTGATCGTGACTGACCTTGGACCATCCGTTCAAGGTCATCACGGCTCTAACTTCTAAACTTGACTTCCTGCTCAACCGGTATAAATTGGAAAGTTGTAGAGAAACGTACGACTTGACTAATTACGAAAACAGAATGTAAATCCATACATTGTGACAAAAGTTACAACCAAAACAAAACCCGACGGATACTCCTCCACAGTGTATGTTGGCATTGCGATAGGAAATGGTTTGCAAACAGATTAGTACGTATGGGACATGTGATGGCATGGATACATTCCATAAGCTTTCTGAAGTACACTTTTCGTGAATATCAGCATAGGTGCCTGAGATTTGCATATTGAGGAACCTTCCGTTTGTAAGGTGTTAACAAATTGTAACACCTTACAAACGGAAGGTCCCTCATAATGAAAATCTTAGGTACCTATGCTGATATTCAGGAAAGGTGTGCTTCAGACAGCTTGTGGAAAGCATCCATGCAATCACATGTTCCATACGTACAAATCTGTATACAAACCATTTCCTATCGCAATGCTAACATAAACGTCAACGTTGTCAGAAGTAAGACTTTGGACAATGATGAATTGGTCGACTGACGGTAGTTGCCAATAAAGAATAAAGCCATTTTACACTGGGATGACTGCAATACGACCTACGCGTGGCAGAAGGTAAATATAAGTAAAGTAACCATTGAACTTGTGAACTTGTTATATGCCTAGTTTATGTAAATGTAAACCGTAGCATTGGTGAATTATGACATATTACCCTATTTTTGATCAAATATACAATTGTAAATAAAAAGTCAGTCTCTCATGTCTCATATAAATGAGTGGCGAGTTATTGCAGTCCAATAAGTTGAACCAGCCTTAGCCCTCGCGCGCTTACAATAGGAGGGGAAAATTCCATGTCTCTGGCCGTAATGGAAAGAAATTATTGGTTACAGAAAACTTTCATTTGGATTTTGTCTTTGTTTCTCCTTGCAGAAATGTATTAAATGTTTTATTTTCGTATAGTTAACCTTGCTTTGAGTTACTTTTTTGTTGTTGTAATTTTGAAGTAGGCCTACTTGGGAAAGGGTTGGGGGGGGGGGGTTAGGGTTACATTCTGTCTTGGATAGTTTTGGAGATGTTTGGAGTCTTGTTTTCATACATCTTCCAAATCCGTAAAGCTTTGATAAATTACTTTGACCGGCTACGAATTTGAAATTTATCTGGTTGGTAAATGAGACAAAACTAGGCATCCATATGTTAAGTGAATACGTCTGAATAAATGCATACAGAAAAATGGTGTTTAAAAAAAGTTTTAATTCTATCACATGTTGTACCAATATCTCTTTGTAGGAATGTCGTGAGGCGGGTGCAGACTGCGGTCCCGGGGTACACGAACAATGCTGTGATGACATGAATTGTGGACCGTTCGACTACAGAGTACCAAATGGTAAAACTGTCTGCAATGTTTTGGTGAGAGTCTAATATATCTACATTACTATAATATTTAAATAATTTATTGTCCATAGACGTACGTGAGTCGTTAACTGTCATTTTAAGTAGATTATTACTAATTTTACGAAATGTAAAGCTTGTACTAATTGTACTACTGATGACTGATTTACGAAACGGAAAATCTTAAAAAACTAAAATCCCAATGTGGATAGTGCAATGTTAACCAAAATCATAATCGCATACCGAAATCATAATGGGCGAAACGTAACATACGCTGTAATTATGTTAAATAGAATCACGAATGGCAAACTCAACTTAAGAACTAAAAGGCATAAAAACTAAGAAATACATACAGAGCCAGCCTATGCCATCACTAAGACATTTATATCATCAATATTTCATGGCTGTTTGGTACTGGTAAGCGTATTTGAATAACAAATGCTGCATTTGTATCATACTAGCACATACCATACCAGTGCTGTAATAGTACAATTATACATATACTTCGTTTTCGTTTCATTAATGAATCTAGAGTAGTCTAAGAGAGCCTGTACCATCCAGAAGGAGTGGGGCAAGAGCGATCGAATTTCCGTACGTTTATAACTGATTGACACTGTAGGAACCAGTTGGTTGTCTTCTTGCGTTACCGAAGGGAATTTTTTTTTTTTTTTTTCCTACTGGCTAATTTAAATAAATAAATTCGTAAATTTCACACTGCACATTGTTTGGAGAAATTTCGCCCCATATGATTCAATTTTAGTAATTAATAGCTTACCAGATTTCGCTTAAGGCAGCAATTAAAAATAAAAGACTAGGGCTATGCCATTTTGTACGAATTTGTTACCTACGTAATGAATGAAATAGCGATTGTTTTTTAACTTCTAAAATTAAAACTCAATCTCGAGTGCAGCGCTGATACTAATAGTGAAAGTAATCATTAAGTATTTAAAACAAAACAAAGTTTCAAATAGTTACTAGTTGATACACCGTAAAACATTA
>JAQIUW010000122.1:0-11064 GCA_034697105.1 Lithobius agilis | reverse complement strand
GCCCGTCGAAAGTAAGGCCGGGCGTACGGCCGCGATAATGGTTTGGGGCTCTTGTCTTCCTTAACCTTCGACTGCGGCTTTGGTTTCAAAATAGCAGGCGCCAAATCTTTTAGACGACCCCTAAACAACGTCTTGGTCCAGAACATGACCACTCGCAACTCCAGCTCCTTTGTTGGTGGTAACTTCGCGGCCTGCAGAAAAGCAACACGGCGATGGAGCATCGAGTTCGCCAGCGCCCGAACCGCCCAAGTATTAGCATCGTGTTGAATGACTGATGCCCAAATATTGAGTGCTGCCACCCGACGCAGGTTGTCGGCTATATCCACATCCGGCCGCTTCTCATCCAAACTGCGAGTGACTGCTCAACAAGTTCGTAGGCAGCTGCCGCCATGTAACTACATGTGATTAAGCGCGCAGAGAGGCTCTGATGAGGTTCTCGTCCTCCTCAAAATGTTTTGCTTTAATTTGGTAGTGAGTGACGGGTGTCACATTGGTGCCAAAATCCAAAGGTGACTTCGGTGGCACGAGCTCCCCAGCTGCATACACTTTATACTGAGATGGCTTGCCTGTCCCAGTGTGACGGTCTGGTCGTTCGTTTTTTCGTCTTTATATATTTTTGGTCAGGATGTATCCGAATAGGTTCTTTACTGACGACCCAGATCGCACATTTAATTTTTAATTTTGAATCTTTTCTTGTTTACTTATTTCCTTTTTTAAAAGAGACTGGAAATTCAATAATCCAATGTGACTTCACTTTTTGTTTAAGTAGAAAATCTTATTTAATAAAAGAAACAAAACAACATAATACAATATCCATACACAGAACAAGTGATCTACAACTATGAATATTTTAGTCTGATTGTTAATACCCAATTTCGATAATTTGAATTATTATAAATTATTCAGATAATCATTGTGAACAACTCAATATCATTAATCAAAGCAATATTTTAAACCATCATTTTTTCGTTACAATACTTAATTGGTCACATCAGATTGTTCTACTTAAAAGACACCCTAATCATTTTTGTTAGTCACCCTACACTCACTTGATTGTTTCCGGTAGGTTGCTCTTTTCATTGTCTGCCTCTTTGGACACGGCCACACTATCATTTTGAAGATACTCTTATTTGGTCCATTCTCAGCTGATTAATCAAAACACACTACTCATTCTCTTTTCGACGGTCACCGAGATTCTGGTTTACGGTCTGTCGGATTACTGAGGTCTTATATCATCTTTTGCTGGGTTACGTTTTTGTAGGCTACGGCTCTCTCATCTCGCTCTGCCGAGCTCTCTAGTTTTGTCTGCGTCCTCTCTCGCTCAAACCCAATCTCGTTATATCCCCCGTTACTCTTTTCTTTTTTCATTTTTTGTTTTAAGACCCTGCATCCGATCTCCTAATATGGCATTAAGGTATGCCCTACATTCCTCGCACGACGAACCTATTCTACCCAACCCTGGGTCCATCACTTACATCGTGTGTGGGCGTCGGTCTTTTCTCAAGAACCGACCGAAAAAAGCAATAAATCGTGTAGCCGTGCTCCAAAGCCTTGCCTAAGATGGGCATTTATGGACAGACAACTCAAGTGTTTTAGGATGCTGTTGGAAGAAAATCCCATTCATTTCTTTACTCTAAGCCTAATACAATATATTGTAATTTTATATGTAATATCTAATATCTATCATAACATATCTAATATTACTATCTGTTTTGTGGATAAGGAACATGTGATCGTTACATCACAACACCCCCCACTTCGAACTGAAAGTCCGTCCTCGGACTTCAAACAGACATCTAGACACATCACTATTATCAAGTAATCCACATAATGTCCAAGAATAACGCATAACATGCAGTAATACAAGCATAATATCATCAACATTACCATTACCTTTCATCAACATATCATTTCATTTCATCAACATATAACAAAAGAAATCAGAAGTATTGGCTATACCAACTTGATCCATGCAATGGACCCCACATAGTGTGCACGTTGACATTCATAACAATTCTTGTAGGGGTATGTCCCCAACACCAACAAAGTTGTAACGGTAACAAATTCAGTGTCACCTAAACAGTGTCGTCTAAATAATCGTCTCTGTTCTGTCTGTTTAAATTCCAAGCCAATGCAAGTTCAATGTTCATCAACATGGTACAGATCACACAAACGTCCTCGCTTGCACACAGTTCATTGCCAGTCCGCCACCTGTTAAGTGTCGACCTTCTTCCAGCGGAACTCGGCATGTTACTGAAGATTGTAGCATTGCCATTGTAGCATTGCCATCCAAACATTTCACCAAGTTTTGAAGTACTTATATTATAACGTACATGTGGAATAACGCACACTTATTTCTTTTCGTAGTGTTGGAATGTCATGACACTCCTGGGTATAGCGTACTCATTTCGTGCTTATCTATAGCATTTCAGCCGTATTTTCACCGGTCACGGTGCACAGAACAGTCTCACTAGAATGTGATACCGTGGTTGCATCTTCCAAAGTCCGGAAATGTCCAGTTCCTGTTTGTATGGCGTATAATGGCATATTTAATTGTCTCTGAATTGTCGTAAGGCCATGTTTTTCTTCTTTGCTTCAATATTACTTCTTCACCGCGTCTTCTTGTGAGTGAACGGAAGCTGTTACAAAATTGCTAAGCTAATCTGCTAAAATGCATACTGCCTACGTCACAACACACTTCTGAAAAGAAATCTATCACATCCTATCTGATATAATGTCTATGTATGGCCACAAATAGTTTCGTTCTAACTTTCACTTAGTTTGTTTGTTTTATCAAATTCAAGGACATATTATCTTTCACCCGTATATTTTACGTATGACAATCCCTTGTATTTCTTTCTGTTTATGTTTATTAATTTCATTTCGTATTTATTTATTTCTGTGTGTCCTTATCTAGGTATTACTTATTTATTAGATCTTATCTTATTTTCTTCCTTTCTTTACTCATTTCTTCTTTATTCATTTCTTTTCTTATCCTTATTTCTTATTTATTTCATTTGGTCTTTATTCATTTCTTTTCTTATCATTATTTCTTATTTATTTCATTTGGTCTTTATTCATTTCTTTTTATACTTTGTTTATGCTTCCCCTAAAGTTTTGTTCTATTTGACTCCTTTGGGAGAAATGCGTAAAGAACTCTCGGACAAATCAGAAAGAGCAAATCATTATTTCCCTGAATGAGAGGAATAAATTTAACATATTCCCACAGCGATGCAATTCAGTGGAACCTTTAATTGTCCCATCCCTCTTATCAAAACTATGTATCGCTATGTGAGGAACAGTCTGACCTACATTCTGACAAGCCAAATTCAACTATGCATTCTCAACAGATCCATAAGTTCCCATATTTTATTTTTTTCTTTTCGGTCCCAAGTCATCGAGTGTCTTGTAGTCAGTTTAATACCCTCTTCTAGTAGCTGAGTGAAAACAGGAACTACGAGTAGAGTCAAGTGGAACCTCGATGCCCCGATGGCTGGAATGTATACATCTCCACCATTAACTTCAAGGTCTCTTAGGGTCTGGCCTGAAATTCTCTCTCTCGTTTTCAACCCTCCCTCTTGTGCAGCGTTTTCCTCCATCGCGCTTGCCAGCAAAAGTAAAGAAAGTAACGTCCAAGCCATAGTTATTTTTAGACTCCCTTTCTCTCACTAGGTCACACCAGATTGTCTGAAAGAATATTTCTCAAAATTAGGCTACTATAGCCTGTCTTTGATTCTTTTATTTTCTATTTAAGATATACCAAAATTAATTGAATTTATTATTATTCCTTTCTTTCTTTATTTTTCTACTCGTATAAACTTTTGATTTGAGTTAAAGGCGTCCCCTTAATCAAATCAAAATGTGGTTTCAAGGTCTTGTTCCTGTTATTCTCGAGATCATTCATCCATTCACACATTCATTCATACTAGGAACAAAACGTTGTCACCAATTTCGGCACTGTTGTGTTTTTACTTCTTTAAATAAATTTTGATTATTATTAAATAGCTTTTGGCTGGACCCATGGATGTTCTTGTGTTGGCCCAGCTGAACGTAGATCATAGCGTGGCGTGCTTACTGTTTGCTCTTGTGATAAATTACCATTTGTTGTTTCAGTCGGCATAGCAGGAAGTTCTGTTGGGCTTGTAATTTCAACGTTTGTTATATCTTGAAGAGGTTGTTGTTGTTGTTGTTGTTCAGTTTCTTCACTAGACGGAGAAGTGTGTATAACCAAGGGAGGTAGTGGTGAAGTTAAATCTTCAATTTCCACATTCATTATGTCACTGGCTTGTAGCTCAGTTGTCCCTTCCTTCGTTAGTAGCGCTGTAGTTTCTGTTTCATTTTCGTCATTTTCCTCATCTGAAGAATCCGTCATATACTCAATGTCTATTGGATCTTGGTGAGCCTTCTTCAATCTATTTATATGTATAGTCTGAGTCAAACCTGAAGTTATCCCTTCTATTGTGACTGCCACAGGAGACACAAAAGCTATAATTCTCCATGGACCAGAATACTTCTTCCTGAATTTTCGATATTCATCTTTCTTTGTTTTTAATTCTCTGAGGTATACTTTATCTCCCAATTCCAGTTCACTTTCAGCGGCTTTCTGATCGTAATTTGCTTTGTATTTGTCAGAGGCTTTCTTCGAATTTTCTTTCGCCAGTTGTCGTGCCCATTCTATTTTTTGTTTTACCTGTTTGTCAAACCTGGGATTTTCGTCATAATCTAGCCGTCTTGGTCTTACATCCGCATGAAATGGCTCCAATTTTTGTCTACCAAAAAGAAGTTCGTATGGGCTAAATGATGTAGAATGGTGTGTAGCGGAATTGTATGCGGCCGTAACATATGGCAGATAATCTTGCCACAATTCAATTTTCTCATCTACAAAATGTGACAACATTTGTAATAAGGTGGAGTTCAAGCGTTCCGTCTTTCCATTACTGGACGGCGCATATGGGAGAGTTTGAATCTTTTTGATTTGCAATAATTTGCAAATCTCTTTCAGTATCGCTGCCCCAAATTCTTTTCCTCTGTCCGAGTAAAGCACTTTTGGAATGCCATGAGGCAAAATAATCTGCTCTATAATGGCCTTGGCTGTTGAAGCAGCGGTTTTGTCTGGTAGAGCAACTGTCCAACCGAACCGCGTAGCATGATCTATGGCAACCAAAATGTATTTACTACCTTGAGGTGTCATGGGCAAATTAGTTAACAAATCGACTGACAAAAGCTCAAATGGTTCTGAAATAGGTTTGAAAGACTGCATTGGTGCACATTTTTTATTCTTAGGTAGTTTGTGCATAGCGCAGGAAGGACAAGCCTTAATATAATCCTTCACCAACTGTCCAAAACCAGGCCACCAAAAATTCTTTGAAATGCGTGCTGCTGTTTTCTGGTGTCCTAAATGTGCAGCAAAAGGATTATTGTGGAAAATATGCAAAATTTCTTTGATCATGACGTCGGGGGCCACTAATGCATCCCATCTTTCGTTTATTCCCCCAGACAACACACTTGTTCTTGAGTGATACAACAATCCCTCATCATCAAGAAAAAAACTTTCTACTTGTGCAGGTGCCTTTCCCTTAAAGGGGTCTTTTGTTTTAGATTCTAGGTGTTTGATTAATTCTGCATACCGTAGGTCTTTACGCTGTGCTGCTTTTATTTCTTCTCTATTCCATACTGGTTCTCCATCCACTTGCTGCCCTTCATCATTGATTATCTTCACTGCTGCACGAGATAATGCATCCGCATTCAAATTTAATTTCCCAGGTTTATGAAGTATTGTAAGATTAAATTCTTGGATTTTCAGTGCCCACCTTGCTAATCGGCCAGACGGATTTTTCAAATTAGTTAGCCAAACCAAACTGGCGTGATCAGTATATACATCACACTTTCTTCCCCAAACATATGGCCTAAACTGATCTAATGCATAAACCAACGCAAGCAGTTCAATTTCACTGGTTGTATATTTTTGTTCACTTGGGGTTGTCAGTCGAGATGCATAGCAAACTGGATGTTCTTTCCCATCTTCTATCTGTGCTAACACGCATCCTAAGCCTAATTGTGAAGCATCTGTTTGGATAATCCAGTCTTTTTCGAAGTCAGGTGCACTGAGTACAGGAGCTGTTGTTAATTTTTCCTTCAAGGTTTGAAATGCTTCTTCCTGATCAGCTGTCCATTCGAATTTTGCTTCTTTCTTAGTCAAAGCATGTAAGGGTTGAGCTATTTGTGCGAAATTCTTTATTAGTCTTCGATAGTAACTTGCAATTCCTACAAAACCTTTTATCTGTTTAATGGTAGTTGGCCTAGGGAAGTCCTTCACTGCTTCCACCTTTTTTGGATTTGGTCTGCTGCCGTGTTCATTTATTATGTATCCCAAAAATGAAACTTCACTCTTTAAAAATTCACATTTCTGTGGGCTCAGTTTGAAACCAGCCTCTTTAAGTCTTTCAAAAACTAGCTTTAAAGTCTGAACATGTTCGGTAAGCGTTCGATTGTAAATTATCAAATCATCCATGTACAGGAGGGCTCCCTCAATTCCTGATAAAAGGGTTGACATTACTCTCGAAAAAGTATAAGGTGCATTTACAAGGCCTTGAGGCATTCTAATATATTCATAACGGTTGGAATGAGTTGAAAAGGCCGTCTTTTTTATTGAATCTTCATGCATGCTTATAGAGTAGTATCCATCTTGAAGGTCCAACTTTGAGAAATATTTTGCCCCGTACATACTATCCAAAATTTCCGAAATCCTAGGAATGGGAAAAAATTCTGAGGACGAAATTAAGTTTAAACGCCTAAAATCATTTACCAGCCTCCATTTTTGTGTATCCTTTTTCGGAACTAAAAGGCAAGGAGAGGACCAAGGACTTCGTGAGGGCCGAATCACTCCTTTCTTTAACAATTCTTGTATTTTTTCTTCAAGTATTGGACGCATCGCGTATGGAATTCTATAAGCAGGTTGGAATAAAGGTCTCGCATCTCCTGTGTGTATTTCATGTTTTATGTCTCCGACATATGTACCAATTTCCTCTTCTGATAATGAATATATCTCTCTATATTCACATATTAGCCTATGCATTTCATCTCTGTCCTTAGCCTGTAGGCTATGAAAAGGGAAGTAATCTTTAAGAGTGTGTTGATCTCTTCGTGAGCACATCTTAATATTTCTTGTAGGCCTTGTTGTGTTTTTCTTCATTTTTGTCTCGATTTCCTGTGTTTTAGGGCTCTCATCTCTCTTTTCACATTCGATAATATCTGTTTCAGTTAACGTATCATAAATCCCAATCTTCAAATTCTTCGTTAGGACAATGTCAAAAGGATTTGTGTTTAAAATGCGTACTGGTATCTCTGCTTTCCATTTTACTTTTACCAGCCCACTATCTATTTTAACCTTTTCACTTATTTCTTTTGGTTGCAGTGGTTCGATCACACCCACATTTCCTTTCCTAATACCTTTTAATAACTTACACCTACAAATCCTTTCTGAACTAGCAGGTATTAAAATTTCTTCTGCCAGTTTCACTGGTATGTTTTCATATACCTTTTCAGAGTTTAATTGTGACCTTTTTTGGTCTGCTTTCGTCCTGAACGTTCTATTCAATGAATCTTTCTCCTGCCGTGGCCATTCTACACTTTTTGCAAAAAGGAACAATGGTATGGTCGATGTTTTTGTCTCGCCCTTTTCTTCACCAGTCACGGTCACTGTCTTATCCGCTGCGGAAATTGTCATTTTAAAATTAAAAAAACAATCTTTACCTAAAAGTATTGATGCATCACCCGTAGCGACCCTATCACAAACAAAACAGTTTAACGTTTGTGTAACGCCCCCAATGGTTAGTGGAATTTCATATCCAGCATCTAACTGTAATGTGGTTCCCGTGATTCCAGTAGTATAAGGCCATACTCCTGCATAGGGTCTGGGTGTCTCATTCTCCTCCAAAAATTTGTGAAAGAAATTGCGCTCAATCAAAGTTAGATCCGATCCAGTATCTATGTGTCCTACGATTTGCATGTTACCCATGTTTACTCCAATGTATGGGTGTCCGGTATTTGTGTATGTATTTCGATTAACTGTAGGCATATGTAAGCTCATGTTATAACTATTTTCTGACAACTTGTTTTTCTTCAATCGTTCATTTGTTTCTATCAAAGAAATAATCACCTGTAAAGCCCTAGCATCATTTTGCTTGTTTATTAGATTGTCCAAGGCACTACCCCTCTCCACCCGTTCTTCTTTATTTTTTCCAGGTGGTGGGGATTTTAGTTTTTTGAGTTCTCTGGAAATGAGGTGAATTTATAGACCTCACATCGACGTGCTTCATGGCCATATTTTGAGCACAGTTGACATCTTGGTGTGTTATTTTGTCCAATCGAACCGCCACTTGAGCCTGCATTTTGTCGTCCTACATCCGAATTTATTATTGTTCGGTCTCTAAACCAACAAAACGATTCATGATGTCCCATTTTGTTGCAGATCGCACATGGCTGATTGATCTTAGGCCTAGCAGAGTTACGTTGGCGATCACAATCACGAGCAAAATGATTAGTGGAGCCACAATTATAGCATTCACTGTTACGATTACTATTCCCTCTATGGGTACTCCCATTCCTATTTTCCCTACTTAGATTGGGGTTTCTGAAACATTCGGTAGTTGAATGATTACTTTTCCCACAAATCTGACAGTTTACATTTTGTCCTGTTTTATAGAAACATCTGTCCGTGGTGTGATTTATTTTTCCACAAATCTCACATGCCAACCTGTTTCGTCCCCCTCCCTGGGTCTTATTTTGGAACTGTTGAGTGTTTGGACGTTGTTGGGAGTTTTGAGCCTGCCCCAAATTTTGAGTTTTTCCCAAACCTCCTATTCTATCATTAACTGCCTTTATCTCTGATTTTAAAGTGTCACCCAGTTTTTTCATTTCAATTTGAAATGTATCTGTTTCTCTATCTAAAACTGTCTTTATCTGTACAGAGTCCCCGTTTTCTGGTTTATTGCTCATAGGCTTATTCATTACAGAGAGGAGTTGAGCATTTTGCTCTGCCAGTAAGGCATACTCCTTGGCCTCCCCCATAGTTTTTGGATTTTTGCCTAGCACTTCTTCTCTGTATTTCTCTGTTAGTCCAAGCACAAATTGGGTTACACATTGGTCCAAAGCCATGTCTTTCCTAGCCTTATTGATAACAGCCGCATTTAATTCGGTAGAGTCGACTGAGGATACCGTTTCTAAACATAATTCTTCAATTTTTGTCGCATATGCTTGGACGTCTTGTCCCTCTACTTGCTTGTAATTTCGGTATTTTTGGATCTTTAATGTTAAAGGCTCCACTGAGAATCTTTTTATCAAAGCCGTTTTAAGGTCCTCGTATTTTAGGAGATTCTTTACTGATACGTCTTTCCACAAAAACTCTGCCGCGTCTCCCGTAGCTTTAATTTTCATTATCCCGACAACTTGATCATTCTTCCAATTACCCATTATTTGAATCTGTTCCACTACGTCCAACCAATGTCGGACATCCCCTTTTCCATCATAATTTGGGACCAACCCGGCCAAAGCACCTGTATTATTTGGCACTGGCCTAATTTGAGCCATTAAATCGGCAAATTGATCATCCGAAAAAGAAGTACTCATTTTTGTGACAAATTTGTGACCCTTTCTAAATAGCCTAGCAACACTCTAACTATTACCGTAGATATGAATTTCCTGTCTCTTGTAGCACTTAAAAATTTGTGCTATTAATCATTTCATTTTTCTCAAAATGTATTCAAAACGCAATCGAAATCCCACTTCTGACACCAGTTTGTGACGGTCTGGTCGTTCGTTTCTTGTCTTTATATAATTTTGGTCAGGATGTATCCGAATAGGTTCTTTACTGACGACCCAGATCGCACATTTAATTTATAATTTTGAATCTTTTCTTGTTTACTTATTTCCTTTTTTAAAGAGACTGGAAATTCAATAATCCGATGTGACTTCACTTTTTGTTTAAGTAAAAAATCTTATTTAATAAAAAGAAACAAAACAACATAAAACAATATCCATACACAGAACAAATGACATACAACTATGCATATTCTTGTCTGACTGTTAATACCCAATTTCGACAGTTTAGATCATTACAAATTATTCAGACAATCATTTTAATCAACTAAATATCATTTACCTAAGGAATATTTTAAACCATCATTTTCTAGTCACAACGCTTAAGTGGTCACACCAGGTTGGTCTGCGTAAAGGACACCCTAATCATTTTTTAGTCATCCTACACTCACTTGATTGTTCCCGGTTAGTTGCTCCTTTCATCGTCTACCTCTTTGGACACGGCCGCACTATCATTCTGAAGATACGCTTACTGGGCCCATTCTCAGCTGATTGGTCAAAACATACTACTCGTTCTCTTTTCGACGATCCCCGAGAATCTGGTCTATTGTCTGTCGGATTGCTGATGTCTTATATCATCTTTTTCTTGGCTACGGTTTTGTAGGCTACGGCTCTCTCATCTCGCTCAGCCGATTTCTCTAGCTTTTCTGCGTCGTCTCTCGCTCAAACCCAACCTCGTTATATCCCCGTTACTCTTTTCTTTTTTTCATTTTTTGTTTTAAGACCCTGCATCAGATCTCCTAATATGGCATCAAGGTATGCCCTACATTCCTCGCACGACGAACCTATTGCTGGGTCCATCACTTACATCGTGTGTGGGCGTCGGTCTTTTCTTAAGAGCCGACCGGAAAGAGCAATAAATCGTGTAGCCGTGCTCCAAAGCCTTGCCTAAGATGGGCATTTATAGACAGACAAACTCAAGTGTTTTTGGATGCTGTTGTTAATAATGCATAATAAAAATGATATATGGTATATGCTATATATATATATATATTGTGACCACCTTCGTATCTAGGCTATGCCTTAGAAAAAAACCCCATTCATTTCCTTAATCTAAGCCTAATACAAATACTGTAATGCGAAATTAATTTTATATGTAATATCTAATATCTATCATAACATATTTAATACTAATATCTGTCTTGTGGAAAAGGAAAACATGATCGTTACATCACAACACCCCCCACT
>JAQIUW010000121.1:0-11070 GCA_034697105.1 Lithobius agilis | reverse complement strand
ACTTCTTGTCGGAGATTTTGAATTAATCAATAAAGACAATCGCTAAATCTAAATGTCATAGCCTAGGCAAAAAAAAAATTGTATTGAAAACGAATATCTTTTTGGTCGTCGGAAATCAATAAAAAGGCCGGCGTGGGGGTTTTTTGCCAGTGCGGGCGGGGCCTGAGAAACAACTTTTTTTTTTTTAAATGGCCTAATAGACCAAAGTTTTTAAAGTACAGTATAGCAACTGACTGCAGGACAAAATCTAAATTATTTACAGCATAATAAAAATAATGGCAATAAATGTTATTTTCTTTACTTTCTTTCACAAGAATTTTATTGAGTAGGGGTTGTAGGCTAACCCGGTACATCAAAGTGCTATTATTGGTATTATTGATTTTATTGGTAGACAAAGGAGTTTCGTTTCACTAATCATTGCTATTTTGCTCTGCTAGTATGACTAACATAACAGTATGCAGACATTATGTTAGTGTATAGGCCTACGCAATATGGTTTTTATGCAGTACGAACTAATAGGCTAACTAGGCCTAATCCATAAAAATGCCTTCTCTGGATTGTGGTTTAAAAAGTAATACTGTACTTTGATTTAACATAGCTTATCCAGCAAGAATTTATTCTTCAAACATAAGACTACATAGTGATAAGAGTTTATCACTCAAAGTAGAGGTTTCAACACCTTCCCATGTAAGGGACACTGTGCATTATAAGCAAAAAACTACAAGAAACTTGAAGCAAAAACAAGCACTGTAATAAATGATCAGTTGCATCCTTATTTTTATGCTGCATACAATAGCCTAACCAGTCAACCCACAAGTTTAAAGTTCACTTTCGTATTTTTTTTTTAAAACCAAATTTCTTACTAAGATATTGAAGTAACACCAGACTACATGAAAGTATATAATCTAATTTTTATTTTCTTTAGGCCTACTGAATCTAGGTTAGAGTTTTTTTCCCTTAAAAGCGGGTTTTCTACAAATTTTGCTAATGTTGGTTGACTGGTTCTTGCATAACATCATCCACTTAATATTAGTACCAGTTTCTGAATGGCAGAAATTTCACGTACAGCAGTACGATTTGATTAACAGAAATGTTTTCATAAATTGGACATCTTAGCTTTTTTTTTTGATAGGGTGCTGTCGTCGATCGTAATGTGACGCTTAGACACAACAGACGTATTAGCATTTTGAGCTACTACTTGACTTGCAGAACTTTGGACAATTAAACTAGAGGTTTGCAAGTTAAACTGGTGTACTGAAGGGTTGTTGTTAGATCCACCACAATGTCGGTGTTTGCCAAAATACTCCTCTAACCCGACTTGGCAAAACTTACGAGGTAATACATATTTAACATCGTGGTCCAGTAAATATGCCACAATCTCTACGAAAGCATTAATACTTGTAACGATACCTTCTCTCGTTTCTTTACTCAGAAGCATTTTTTGTCGATTTTTTGTTGTGAAATTTCCTGGCCTTTCGGTTACGTTTTTTTCCCATTCATCCAAGTACACCAAAAAATCATTCTGCAGCCAGTGAAGCCTTGGATCATCTTTTTCCCTGTAGGGGTTTAGGTTGGCATTTCTTTTCTGAAGTCCTTCATTTTTATCGCAGCTATTCAGGCAGTCAAAAAACTTGTTGACATAACGCAAGTATTGAACTGTGGCTTGGCTGCCTGAAATGTTTGCACTCTCAATTGCATTAGCAGTCGTGTTGCTCATAACTTGTGCCGCTAACATCACCTTCGTAACAGAAGAACTGTTCAGATAAATATGTTGTTTTGTTAGCTTGCAGGCTGTGCGCCTAACGCTTCCTAATTCTGCTTTCCAAAGCTGCACAATGTGGTTCCAGGATATCTCCATTTCATTCCAAAGTAATCTACTTTTTTTGTGGGCACCACTGTTTGCCAGATTGTTTCTCAGTGTCTTAAGTAAATGTGGAACATCGCACATGAAATACAGAGGCCTATGTTCGGGAGAGAATTCATTTGTGGTTTTAAATACACCACTGTGTTTAGCATCACCGTGCATGCGGTAGAACTTGAGATAGTTTGACGCGCCATTTGACGTCACAGCCATGATTTTTACCTTTATTTGTTCCAAATATTCTATCAGTTCCCAAACTAAAGGATACAAGCTGTCTGGTGTAATGCTAGCATTTGGAAAATGGGCAACTGGAAACTTTATGCTGTTGGCTACGCCCTGGACCGTAAACACTAGGATTTGGGTAGCCAAGGGCAAGCTATCAATGCTTTCATTATCAAAGCACTGCATGTCATTGCACACATCACTTAAATTTACAAACCCGACCAATTCACCAGAACTTCTATCATACACTAAATCACTTTGTACATGCACCTCGTCGATCAATAATACGAAGTACTTCTGCCAATCTGCAGTACAACAGGTTAACAACTTTTCCAGCTCATTAAATTTATCCACTTGAAAACCAGAAGGAGCATTAATGTAATGAGAGTAGTCGTATAGTGTACGACTGCTGGGTAACTCAATTACTCCACTTTCTCGCAGGAGTTCACAAGCAACTGCAGACTTCATTTTTAGCGATAAACAAAAACGTATTAACATTGGATGCCATCTGCAGCCTTTCTTTCCTTTTTTGCTTAGCATTTTACATTGTTCTTGCCAAAATAGTTTTTGAAAGTCTGACAAGTTGCTTTCTTCAGCGTTAATAATGTTTGTTAAATCTTGAGATAATTCTTCAGAGCACCGAACACCATGTGCTGCAATTGTGTTTGCCAGCTTTGCACGCAAATACGCCAATTTCTTAGACCGTAGTCTTGATTTTAGCCTTGAAATCTTAACTGATGTTAACAGTTCAGCACTACAACTAGTCATTGTTGTTAGTGGTTTGTCTGCATGCACATCAGCATCAGGAAAAAAATATGTTCTGTTGTTTTTTGCTGTGAATGCGGCGCACTTGTTAGTCACTTTGCGACATGATGCACATTTCCCATTTGCCGAGTGGATCAACACCACGCAATCTACAGATCGCATGGTGCTATGATACGGAAGTAGACTACGTTCCGTACAAGTCTTTCTGTTGCGCAGTGCATGGCGCAGCGCTATGCACGCACACACACTTAGCTGGGCATCATCCGCATGCCAAAATAGAGATCAATGGCTACCAAAACCTTGTTTTACTTAGCCCTTGCAAATGAAAGAATCTATTAACTAAGACTAAACAGTGGTACTTATTGCACGATCAGTAAATGATATAAGATAAACTTCGGTTACAACGCGTTCGCTGTGTTTCTTTCAAAACAGAAAAGTCTACTTTTTATCGCGGAGGGTTCACAGGCTTTAACTTGTGCACGCTCCATCGTACTAGACTGCGAGCGTGTTCTTGGTTTCCAAGCTTTTGCGGTTAATTCGTACGAGTCTGCGTGCCATTTCTACTTCGTGTCGTAATTACCAAGCATCTGAAGTATCCTAGTTCCCGTGGATCAACTGCCTACGAAGCAGTAAGTAATACCGCCGACATGGAGAGCCGGCCCCTACAAACATTCTTCTGCCTGTTCTCGATATCTTTGCTCACTGGCGTCGCTTCGCATCAAGGTACGTAACGCGCAGAACCGGAAAATGCAAAAGTCAGGCATATAGGTTTATGTTTGTGCGCTGCGACACCTCGTTCTCGTTGGATGAATCCGCCATTTTTCTGGAATGCAAAAATACACATGGAGCAGTCACAAAATAATTAATTAATTGCTCGACGTTCATAAATCGGAACGTTTCGCTATAAACTGCCGCACCTCATCAAAAAAGTCGAGGCGATTGCCATCTTCCCGAAGCGCGCGCAGTAGGCCTAAAGGTTGACAGGCGAAACGAAGGTTGCTATGATTTTGATTTTGGCTTCCCGTATCACATCCCCGTTACCGTATATTTCGTTCGACTGAAATTCAATCGACTTTTCAGTTGATTGTCTAAGTTCAGACAAATAAATTCCCTTTCATATTTTTTGGCTTAATATCCGGCTGAAATTTACGAAGCCCGGGAAAGGACATTCTTTTTCGTTCGGTTTTTAGCATGGAATGTCGAAAAAACAAAAAGTCAAAAAAACGAAATTTGAAGAATCGAAAATAATGCGACGCTACCTAGTCGTATTCATTGCTTGTGAGGGTGGCCCCAGGCGATGGGTAGGAATTACCGCCAAATGAATAAGAGCCAATTTTTTTTATCTCTAGTTCATTCGGCTCTTATTTATTTGGCTACTATTCCAGAACGTATTACTTTTTTGGCTATTATTCCAATAAATATACGTAATTTGGCGCTTATTTATTTAGTGGTTATTCCCAAAAGGGTTACTCTCCAAACTCCCCAAACGGAATAAAACCCTTAAACCTTCCTCCAACTCTGCCTGCCTCCACACCACACCCCCCAATAGATATACATCCTATAGTGCCAATCAGTTAGAAACATAAGGAAATTCCATCGCTCTTGGCTCACTGAAATGGTCTGGCAGTGCATTTGATTTCAGTCAGTTTGGTGTTTGTTCCAATAAATGGGCACATTTTGGCTCTATTCATTTGACGGTTATTCCAATTGGAGACTAATATTTCGAGGTAACAACTGGAGCAAAAATGTTTATTCCAATTGGAGATCGAGGTAACAATTGCGTGTAGCGTCCATTACACTTGTGCCTGACAAATTATTATTCAAATTATGAGGATTGGCTATAGTTTAAGTAAATATCACAAGGAAGTCTTCCTTGTGATATTCACTTAAACTACAGCCAATCCTCATAATTTAAATAATTATTTAATAACGATTTCCATTGCCAAGTAAACTCTTCAACCACGATGCCTTGTGAACGAAAGCATGGCTTAATCCACATCGCTTTTAACGGATTTTGGATTCGGTCAGAAATCTTATTCTTAGTTACAGAGTCGAACTTAACCATAACAACATTGCTTAACAATGAATAAATATCGCTACGCTACTCGAAAGTAGGCTAGTGTGTGTATGCTACTTAATTAACATTTCTTAAATTTAGAATTTTAAATTTGATCATCCAGAACAATTTTCACGTTTAAGTTTAACATTATTGAAAAAACAATGAATGTGGTAATGGATTTATCAGGTTTACGTGTGTAACTGTGTACTTCGCAAAGGCTTACTTTGAACAATTATTCTAAAGTCGTTTTGATATAGAGTAAAATGTCAGTTCTCGAAAATTAAAGGTTTTATGTTTTTACATGTGCCATAGATTTTTTGCCTCTGTTGGCAGACAACCTGCTAACAGTAATTCTACTGTTACACTTAATACTTTTGAATATATGAACGCCGTTTATTGTGACTCGTTTTTATTTGTATGTGTGATTGAGATACCATATCTACAGATTCCTTGTTGTGCTATTACCACAAAACCTATCTTTTAGCTTTATTTCCCTCTACAGTCTTCTCTTATTTCTTTGGCAGGAAATGGCGCTCCTTCCTTTGACACGATTTTGCCTCAACTTGTGGAATTTTCTAACATGACTGGAACCCGGATCCCTTGCTCTGCTAACTCTCAACCATTTCCATCGAATGTCTCCTGGCTTGGAGTTGATGGCCATCCATTAAAACTGATTCCGGGTCTTCGGGAAGTTCTTCCTGATGGAACTTTGGTACTGACCCCATTCAAGGCTGAACAGTTTCGTCAGGATGTCCATGCCACTTCTTACAAATGCTCCCTTAGCAACCGCGTTGGGACTATAGTTTCAAATGATGTCGTGGTCAAAGCAGGTAATGTGTATAACTTGTTTATTGCAATCAACTTAATGGCAACTTTCTTTTTATATACTTTGCTAACTGTAAATCATTAAGTACGTTAGACAAATTTGCCTACATCTCTGAACCTTTCTAATCCCCATCAGTTTGTACATTTCTTTAACTATAGTTCGTAGTTGTTTTTACAACGCAATTTATACTCATTTCTCTTCATTGTTCAATTGTTTTTTCAATTTTTTGTGATTGATACTGCTGTAACATTTCTTTTTTTTTTTGAAGGCAAAAAGTACATTCAGGTTTCGATTTTATATATTAATTGATTTATTAAATTAGAGAAATTATAGCAATGTTCTAAAAGAACTTATAGTACATCAGTTGATGCGAAATATGGTACGACAAATATTTTATTGGTTTTAATTAACTTTATAACCAATAAATAAATTAAATAATTAATCGGCTGTTAATCACATACGTTATCATGACATTTTCGTGTGAACGGGTTTCTCATCATGTAAAGTATTATTTATTAAAGGCCTACGGATTAGTTTTATCATTATTTAAGCTTTATATTGTTTCCTGACAGAAAGTCGTGAGCCTTTTTTTGGACTGATGCTGCTTTAACTTTTAGAAACTAATTGTTGATAAAATTAGGTTCTATTATAACACGATGCTTAGGGTAAACTAGAAAAACCTGGTGCTTATTCATGGAATACAATTCTTAGCAGCTACGGACCGTGGCAACGGATAATTTCAAGAAAACTCTGAAAGAAAGTGAGACCAATCTACAAGACAATGAGATACAAGACACTACTGCTAGGAATACCGATGTGAAAGCAACCCTTCTTTTTAAGTGTGTAGAAATTAGGAAATAGAAAATATGCTTATTCTTTGGTGAATTATGGAATTGTTAGTTTTCAGTTAATACTATATTTCCACGTTACGTATTTCCATTGTTGTAATTAAGCTTTGAAAGAACCGCGACTATTATAACATATGAATGGTTCGTAGAAAGGTATTTTGACAATTTTTTATTTAAAAGAATAATGACAATTCACAGTTGTGCTTCAACCATACGATGTCTACGTTTATGACGTATTTACTATGCGTGGCAGTACTGCAGTTATGAAGTGCCACGTTCCGAAGGTGGTTTCAAAATACATCACTGTTTCTTCGTGGATTAAAGACTCAGCACAAACAGTTTCTACGTCAGGCATGGCACAGGGTAATAAACGGATTTTCTTCAAAAGTTCAAAAGTTTAGTTTGAAACTGCTGTTTAAATGGAGTTTTTTCTCATTCAGATTCTAGATTTAATGTCATTCCAAGTGGTGAACTCTACATCAAAGACGTAAGCTCAAGTGACGCTGGAAGTTCCTTTCACTGTATATCGTCTAATAAGTTAACTGGTGAGGTTAAAAAAAGCATCACTTCTGGGAAACTTTTCGTAACAGGTAATACACCGACAGGTGCATGCTTGCTTCCTTTATAACGTTGTTACATTTCAGTAGTTATGGTTTCTTTTATTATGTTTAAAATATTCTAATTGTATTAGCGACGGGCGTTTGACTATAGGTATTTTTAGTAACCTTCTGCAACAATTCTTTTTTCAGTTGTGGTGGTCCTGACCGTTTTACACTATAGGCTTCACATTTGAGCCCTTTCCCTGCTGTATTATTAGATATGATCATTAAGATTTGTCATTTAGTTTGTCTACCCCAATCAAAAACAGAAATGCATTGTGTTGTAAGGTGTGCCCATGTTACGGAGGATTAAGTAATTAGCATAGCATAGGTTAACTTTAGCACATACTACAATGTATTTCTTTTCCATGGAATCATTAATGGGAAGTAAGCCTGAGTCCTAAATATTGGCATCACATGATTTGCTGTAACGACATCACACGTTATCCTACTGCACTTTAATTATTCACTATATACTGTATATATTAACTATAAACAAAATGCCAATGATATATTATTACAATTGTTTTGTTTTACAAACTCTTTTCTGAAGATCCTCAAGGAAATGTGCCACCGAAGATCACATTTAGTAAGAAAATAATTCCAGCCAAGATTGGTGAATTGGCACTACTGCCCTGTGAAGCCCAAGCACATCCCATGCCTAATATCAGGTGATAAACCAAGCTTTTAAAACTGTGCTGTGCCGTCTTTACGCAATTGGGTTTTCTTTAATCATTCGTAAGTACGAAGGGAAATAGATTAAGATGCCGACTTCATGGCTCTTCCAAATTGATAACAGTATAAGCTGCAAATTACACATTTTTTCTGATTCGTATTTTTTACTGTGGGTAAGTAAAAGAAATAAGTATTGAATGCTAAAACTTAATTGGTGTCGTATTTATTCGTTAAATATTTGTCTAAACAACTGTTTGTTGTAGTAAATCGCATTCACTTTTGACAACACCATTATACCATATTTGTCATGAATGCTTGAGAGAGGGGACTAGTCTTAAGCAGTAAGTCATTGAACATAATTATAAACTAGTTTATAGTTAATGTGTGGATTGTAGTTGTTGTACACGTAGTTTCTGGGTAATGTATAACTAAAAAACAAACATAGTATTTCCTCCATTAACCTAATATCTGAAGTGCAGCCATGTTGAATAAATCACAATATAAAATTTTTTTTATTGACTCTTGTTTTCACTTACTGACGTTTCCTCAAGAAAACCATTGCATTCAAATAACCGTAGAGGTTTTCACTTTTTTATTAAAAGTTATGAAATATCACTACTCATTGATTTTTCAAGTTAATACAGAATACTACATTAGCAGTCTTTGTGTCAATCATTCTTATAATTTCAGATGGTCTCGAAGTTCCGATGTAGGTCATCACACGGGGTTGTCAATGAAAGACAGGTATTCCCTCGTGTCAGGATCTTTGTTGATTAAAAATGTTCAGAAAACAGATTCTGGTACATACACGTGCACAGCTTCCAATGTTGCCGGATCTGTAAACGTTGAAGTAACCCTTTCGGTCAATGGTAAGAATTTTAATTTTCCTCTTTATTAGGAATTTCTATTGTAATGAAGTACGTCTACAAATATTTTTTTTCCGATTTAGACCTGCTAATGGTGAACATAGATCCATCAAAGTTAGTAATAGACAGTGGGAAGTCTGCTGTTCTCACTTGTAAAATTATTGGAGGCCCTGTTTCTGCAATTTTCTGGATGAAAGATGGTCAGCCTCTATCAAGCTTACCATTTATTGAAATGAAAGACAACACAACAGTTCAGATTTCTGATGTCTCTTCTGAACACAGAGGAATCTATCAGTGTTTGGTCAGAAGTAATTCAGATGAAGCATTTGCAACAGCTGTTTTGAATTTGGGAGGTTAGTGCCGATTTAAAGTTTTAAATACTTTCTAAATATTAGTATGCATTAAACTATTACTAGCAGCATATTTAGGCAATGAAACACCATGTTTCCATTTATAGTGTACCATTTCTGTTGACTAAATTCGAGTATATTTTGGTGATGTCCCTGGTTGTGTCTATCACCGTTGTTACCAACCAGCCAACCAACCAAACACACTTTTCTACTTTCATACTGACAGATTCTCCTCCATTTCTTATATCGGGATTTCAAGAAGGTAGTTTTCAACCTGGCACCTTATTGATTAACTTGCAATGCAGTTTCTCTGGAAGTCCAACTCCTGAAGTGAAATGGCTCCTTGATGGCCAAGCCGTATCCAGCGGTGCAGAAATGACTCAGTCAGTTATCGAAGATGATAATGTAATGGCTACTCTGAACATAAAGAACATCAGGACTGAGGATGGAGGAATGTATTCATGTCAGGCTATAAACAAAGCTGGTGAAACAATGCATAGTGCAAGAGTCAACGTTTATGGTGAGTCATTGTTTGCACACATTTACCCTTTTGTCATTAAAATGCGAATTCAAACTTTCATTAGGCCAATACGATAATTTACTTACGAACTGATCCGTATCTTACTAGGAAAGCTTCGATCCAAGCAACGTGCAGAAATAACTGGAGTTAGTGGACAAACTGTGGTTTTAAACTGCCCATTTTCTGGATATCCATTTACGCGTATTCAATGGAAAAAAGGTGTGATCCTTCATAACATATCTTTAATAGCCTGTGACCTAAGATTTACAATTTCTCTTTCTGATATGTTTCGTTGTAATAATGTTCTTTAGGACATGCAATGAAATTTTTCTCAGTTTTGCTACACAAGGAACATGTGCATTATGTCATATCATATTCAAAAATTTTTGGTTTTTCACAGACAATAAAGTCTTACCTAATGACCTACGACACCGAATAATAGAAGCTTACAAGTTAAGGATTCAAGAGGTCCACAGGATATCTGATTCAGGAACATATGTTTGTACCGTATATCATGATAACCAAGTTATTCGTAGTGAAGTGAAGTTGACTGTAATGGGTAAGTAGGCGTAAGCGTTTTGTATGAATCAGTATCGGATACAGTTGGAGGGCGCGGGGGCGCTCACCTCTCCCTCAAAAAAAGAAATCGTAAATTAGTTGTATATATTGAAGTAAGTTTTCAATAATAATTGGTAGCAATATTGGAAATTGTTGCTCCAGATTTGGAATTGATATTCCCGTACTGCCAACAATGTAGCAAATGCAGTTTGCAAGCACTTGGTGGGGTAGTCGGGCGCGAAAGGAGAGGGCGGAAGCTTATGCTTATACAAAGGATTATGTGACCTTCGCCTAAGTCATTCCTACGAAAGGTGACCCTCCCTCACGAACGTCCAGGATCCGCCACTGTATGAATAAAAAAGTTAAGCAAGCGTTTCAGTATAAAATTTAGGTAAAAGATCATAAAAGATTTTAAAGAATTAAAGAAATCTCTTTTCATTCATTAAAATTACTATTAGCCAAAGTATTGCCCCATACGGATCACAATATAATTTACTTCTTTCTTCCAATATCTATTCTGCAAGTATTATTTGCATGTAGATATTTACTGCATGCAATTATTATGCTACCATTTAATATACGCAATTTTTACGTGAATTTAAAGAGCTCTAAGCCAATGTAGGCCCTATATTCACTCCGGTCAACCCAAAAGAATGCATAAAATTGCGTGTTTTAAAAGTCACTCTATAAAGTCGGGTGGAAGCACATTTACGTAATAGAATCATTTCCTTATGTTTTGAGGCTGACTTCTTTATGTCATTTTTAAAAGTCTAAAGTATAAACATTTAAAAACGCATGGACGCACACTAAACAGTGATGAAAGTAGCCACGTTGGACGGTTTATATGATTGTACAGTGTGGTGACTGTCATCAATGTTTAGTGTGTTTATTCCTTATGTTTTTTTTATTTTTATACATTTT
>JAQIUW010000120.1:0-11084 GCA_034697105.1 Lithobius agilis | reverse complement strand
TAAGACCTGAGAGCTGCCAATGTGCGAAAATGGGCTTTCAACATTTGACGCCCTAACAGTCTTTGTAATAAGTTCTAAATGTTTCAATTGATATGGTAAAGTTTTATGAACATCTAAATCCACCATTATATCAATATCTACTATACACAAGGACGATGCCATCCAGTAATGAATTCCAAGTAATCCAATGGAGAATTTCCAAAGTGTCAATAATGAAGCTTGAAGCGAGCCGATGGCATCATATTGTATGACGTCATGCGTACAACAAGAGTGCAAGGTTGCTGATGAGTGTGTATCTAATATATAAAAGAAGGATTGTGTCAGTGGTCCAGTGGCATGTGTATAGGTAAATGCGTATAGCACAGTAGGCTATGCAATCGGTTTATAGTCATGAGCTTCAATAGTCTCAGGACCCAAATTAGCGCCCGTTGTATTGGCTTTAACGGGCCTTTTCACTTGTACTGTATACATGTTATTCTGTTGTCATCATCAACGACAATAATTGGCAAAAGGCAGGACCTCTGAAATGGTATTCAAATTAAATCCTAAATCATTTGTGCTTTCTCCTTCAGTTTTGTGTAGCTAGGCCTACTAACTACTATTCTCTCATATATCTCAAATGTATAAATCTTGCAGTTTCGAACCTTGGACACAAACAAAATAGTAGTTGTGTTGGTCAGAGTACCTAAAGTCGGCAATTTAAAACTATTGTTATGGTATTACACTGATGTTTCAATGCCGGCTTAAAAAGACCTTGACTAAAAAAAAAAACTCCAAATGTTATTCTTCACCTTTATAAGTTGCCAGAGGACACCAACCCATCAATTGGTTTTAGTTCAAGATTGTTCAGCTCCAAGAACACGCGAACAGCTGGCTTCAGACCCTACAATTTTTTTTTTCTATTTCTTTTGTGAATCCTTTTTCATCTTTGGCCTTGGAATATGCAGCCTCGACAATTGGACCAGTCACTCGTTAGGTTAGCAAAAACCTGAAACTGGATAAATGGATGGTTGGGCTACCTGGCAAGGTTCGGTTGCTGGATTCAAATTCAACTTGTTTGTAACACTACACTGGCAACGGTACCTAAGCAATTTCCTCATATTTGCATATTTCTTCTACAGCCATACACTGATTTGCTGTGCCCTACCTGAACTTCTGTTTAATTATATTCCTTGTACACTTTAGTGTTTGTATTTTTGCAATTTTATATAAAGCCAACTGTTATTAATTCCGTACCAGGGTTAGACTGGTTTAAAGATTTTGTACTAGTACAGCGCGCTGTCAAATATAACGATATACCACGATAAATAGGACTAACTCTTTCCTACCGTGGCTTTTCCACAATGTAGCTTATAGCAATGTTATATAACAAATGCTGTTTAACTTCAACACAATTTGCTTGATAAACTTTTAGCAGAGGAGAAACATGTGCCATTTTTAAAACTTACAGCAATATACGTTTTCAGCAACAAATTAGTACAAAATGTCGATTAGAGATGTCGCAACTGTTTCCGATGATTGCCACAACGCTACTGAACACAAACGATGTTATGTGTAGCAACCGTAAACCCTCGCTAACATTGTTACATAGCAGTTGTTACGTAACATCTTTTGCTCTTTAAGTCGCGTTTACACTATGTACCAAAACATACTAACTATATAGAAATGTTATATAGCATTCCTACAAAAAGCAGGGGAAAATCTTGCGTAACACGATGTTATATGGCAGATTTTCGTGCTATGCTAGCAATATTAGAGAGAATTTACATTCATCATAATGTAAATTCATCACGTTCAGCAGCATCATTCATCATGTTCATTCATGTTCAGTAAATTCATCATGTTCATCATGTACAGCAGCATTGTGGCAGTCATCGCGAACAGTCGCAACATCTCTACTCGTAATTTTGAACTAAACTAAATTTGTTGCTGAAGACTTATGAACTGTGCTGTGCTATAAATTTTACATACCATTTATTATATAACATTGCTACGTGGTACATAGTGTAAATGCAGCCTTACCGACAACAGATGGATAACATTTTACTTGCTATCATAAATAGTCGGAATATCTGCTAGTCTACATAACATCCTGGCATACAACATTTTTCAGTACACTTTCTAATTTTTATAGCAATGTTACATAAAATTGCTATATAGCTTGTTGTGCCAAGATTAATAAAGAGTAAGTAGTAAGGTGTTGTGCTACATAGTGTAAAGTATTTATAATAAAAAGCCCATTTAGCGCTAAAACAATTTATTTACAGCTATTCACTTAAAAAACATAATATTTCGCAAGTCTTTTGCTTGCTTTATCAAACAGAATATAAAAATTTACAGAGTATGACAATGATATCAAAGTGTACACAACTTGAAACACTGTGCATTTTTGCGCAAAAAAAGGCTACAAATAATACACTCCAGATAACGAGAGTCTGCGTAGGTGGTACCAAATTATGAAGGAGGTTGGGCTCGATCCCCCACTCCAATAAATGGGAGTGGTCCAGCAGTATAAATGCATTGTATTTGTGATGTTTCTTACACTTTGCTGTAGTTCAAAACTGTTCGCAATGAGTGGCTGGGTTTTCGTAAGGTAAGAACGTAGCAGATGGGGGTATTTTGGTATCTTTGGGTTTTTTTTGTAATCTATTTATTATATTTTTGTGTAGCTGCGTTATTACGAGATTGTGGTGACTGTGCAAAAAAACGGCGTTTCGAATTTGGAAAATTATGGACCCTTACTGTAATTTTGGACTTTGGAAGCGTATTCCGTGTGTCTGCAAAAACGGAACGATCGATTTTGACAAATGTTCTCAAGACTGCAAAGAAAGGCAAAAAGAATAAGACTGGTAATTGTTTTTATTTTAAATTGGGTACAAATATGGATTGGTTTTCGAGATTTTGCTTGTGTACACTTTGATATCGTTGTCTTACTCTGTCAATTTTTATATTCTGTTTGATAAAGCAAGCAAAAGGCTTGAGAAATATTAGTGAATTATTAGTACTATATTTTAGTGAATAGCTGTAAATAAATTGTTCAGTGTTAAATGGGCTTTTTATCATAATTACTGTAAACAAGCGCTTATTTTGTCATTTCAATATTCGTTGGCATTGCTGGATGTTTTCTGTAGGGGTGAGCATTATTCTCTTCTAAGTCAGCTGTTGCACGGCAATTGCAACCCGTGCTTTTTTTCCCAGTACATTTGTGTTACTGGTAACCCATAAAGAAATATAATCGGAAAAACACGTCATTTCATGTACAGGTGAATTTATGCTTTTACCACTTCTTTCCATAGAAACTGAATTGTTGACCTAAGTAATCGCAGTAAAAAGATCTTCGAAATATTGACTGAAGTAATAAAGTGGCGTCTAGTTTTCTCTCTGGTCGGATGTATTTAGAAAAAGTGGTGAATCAAGATAATTTGCATTAAACGTTTCATCATCAACCCTATGTCCGAACCACCATCGGCTAAAAGTCCAGAATACAATTATTTGCTGTGGCTAGCCTAGGCTGGCCTTTCAACTTTCGTACTGTCAAAACCAAAGTTTTTGATGCATGAGTGTTTCATATTTTTGCGTTTCATGCATCCTAAGACTCTTATAACTGAACGTAGGAAAATTTTTAGAAAAATATTTTTCACTTTCAGGGGTAATTCTCGTACTTCCCAAGACCAGAATTTGAACATTTGGTACTTGTGGAAGCGTCCATTTTGGAAGTTATGTAGCGACCTCTTTTGCCAGCAAAATGAACCAAACAAAAATACAAATGAACAGCCCATGATGTAGCACGTTTGTGCCTGTCTGGGAATTTATCCTAGCTTTATTCATTCGGTCAGAATAAATTCTTTAGCGATTTACCGACTGGGACTGAGGAGGTTAGACCAATGGAAATGATAATTGACATTAATAGAAAACACTGATGAACAGTGACACAATGAAGATGATTCAAGAAAGATAATGACCACTTTATGTTGCTGCGACTATTCCCTAATTACGGCTGCGGTAGAATAACTCTGAATGAACTGGCCAAACATGCATCTGTCTTTAAGTCCATTTCTTAAAGTGTGATGTGGTGCCGCAATGGGCCATATTAAAGCATAATCCATAATTTTAACATAAAGGTAATGTAGGTATTCCATTAATTTATAAGGTTAAAGATTATGATAAAGCTTCGAATAAGGAGTTATGGCGAATGAATGTGGACAACAACAATAATATGTAAAACATTTTGTTCAGTAGCGTTAAATTATTTGACTAATTAGTTAATAAATTGTAAATTTATTTAAAAACCCTCGCTGTACACACCCGCGCCATCATTTATATATCTACTCACGGCCGTAATAATCTTGGAAATTTTTTTTTAACCTATCATGCATACAGATAGAAGGGTTTCAAAAAGAAGGGTCCACCCAAACAAAATCTTAAGTCCAAGCAATTTTCCAGAGGTTAGAAGCGAACAAAAGTAAAGGTGTGGCACAAACTTTCTAGGTACACCAAACGATTCTCAGTCAAAAAAAGTGGTCTCCCTTTCCATGATTTATGAGAATTGAACTTACCCTTGGTTTCTCCGTGTACACCAGATACAATAAAAAAAACTTCACAATATCCCTCTCAAAAGCTACACAAATTAGTCCCGATAGCATTGTCATCGTGAATGCGGACATTGAAACATTATTTTCCGCTTCAGCTATTGGTGTACAATCGGAGTGGATAGGGCTGCGCCTTCCTGGTTACCGAAGTCTACTTGAAAACCATCTCAATTTTTCTTAACATTGGGATGTTTTAATTCAGAAATACTATATGTTGAGGATGTCTAAGTACTGTTGATATTAGGAAAGGCGCAAAAGATTAATTTTGGGTTGGACTTTTACTTTCACAACATATAGCTAACATCCTGCTCATCTTACGATGCAGAGTAAAATTTCAACCAGGAGCATTCGAGACTTCTTTGCCTGCTAGTCCATGGCATTTGCCATTCTGTAAGTGCAGGCTGACCGAATACAATTCAAAGACGAACAGAACAACGGAAAAGAAATGGAAGATGCGAAATTTAATATTGTAATGCAAACATTATTGTGGAAGAACGCATGATTTCACTTGTCCCATCTCCTCAGTGTTCGTCACGAGTTGTGAAACGGGGAGCGGGGGCGTGCTGTCAGGTTTGTGTCATGTGCTGCGTTAGGTGCGTGTCCCGTGCTGCATCAAGTGTATGACTACTGTGTGAATATTTTTGTGTAGCATCTGAACTGCACGCAACGACCGTGTGTATAAGTTCACTTCTGAAAAATTTTAGAAATAAGGATAACTTATTTCGAGTCAAAATTGTATGTTGTATGCTGAAACCTTCTCCCCATTTATTCCAATCCCAACCTCTGGACATACACAATTGTTTGGACTTTTTTGGGTTATATACTTCATTTTTGAAACATTTTAGTAGTAGAAGTATTAAAAAATATAGCCTAAACACACATTTTTTTTAAATACAGATAGCTATCTGATATGAAGGCGATGGTCAGTGTTTAATCACCAGAAATTGATAATCACAATTTAAATTGCACAGGCCTTATTTTCAGACACAGAAAGGGTAACGTTTTTGTTCTTTTCTCAACAGCTTTCCATTTTTTCCAAGTAATTTGAATCTGACGCAGTGTATTGGGCGCCAGCATCGCTACGATCAATATGTACTTGCTGATCAATACCTAGGTGGAAGGAAGGACGATCATTGCTATTGTAAACGAAAGTGCCAACATCGTACGTTTGCTGAGAGACTTACAACTAGTCAGAAATTCAGTAATCAGTCAGTCATAACCTTGTCAGCATACGATTCCCACGAAGTGTTTATCAAAGAGCAGTTATCGTACGGCTTAATTGACTTTTTTAATGATGTAGGAGGAAATTCTGGTCTGTGTATTGGAATTTCGCTGCTATCTTTGTTTCAAATCGCAACTGCGACAATTCACGTAAAGAAGAAGCGTAGCCCTGTAGCATTTTTTTCAGACGACCCACTATATAGAATAGTATTGAGGACCTATCGAATTTTGAGGCAGATTAACAATGACAAACTGAGAAACGCCGCTTTATCAATGCCGTCACTATTCAGATTTGTCTTAGTCCTAGTTTGCCTAATCTGCTGGATGTATTTGGTGTTGAACAGAATCAATTATTATTTTGAATACCCAATGAGATCAGTTGTTGAGATTTCTTTCAATGCTACATTGTATCCCGTTGGATACATGGTTTGCACAATGGATACTTTAGTGATGATTCGAAAATCAATATTTGCGAACAGAAATAATATCTCAAATTACTGTGATGTGCCTTTGTGGGAATTAGTCGGGCAAGACCTGCGCTTATACGCCTCTTTATTTCCGACTGGTTATGTATCTGATGCAACATCGATTTGGAAAACGAAAATGGTAAGCTTGCTGTTAATAGAATTTCCTATTTTTGGTGCGTTTTTAGAGCGAAAATTATGATTTTGGAATAGGACTGTAAGATACCTCCCTTAATATACCATTTTGTGGCTTTTTCTTGCGAGCGAGATCACCACTTTGAATACATTAACGCACCAACTTTCATTGTCTTTAGTAGCCTATACAAATTGATGCGTCCATGCGTCACTAACATAGTGAAGCATGTTCGGTTGAAGCACAAATAGTGCTAGTTCGAATTCTCTACATGTAAAAATATATAGAGAAATCTCTGTAAATCAGGTTAGGGCGCGGATCTCTGTATGTATGTAACGTTTCAATGACACCATTGGCTGAATGGCCATGCACTTCGGCGGTTAAGTTTTGCATGGTGCTTGAGTGCTCGTTTCCTAATCTTTAGGCACTAGGCATGTAAGTCCAGAAGCCATTAGCATTTTCTTTCTATCTGCCTTGTTGATACCCTTGTCCCATACATTGGGACTTCCACGACGCCTGGAAGTAGTCCAATCTCGGACTACGTTCAGACATAGTAGATGTCCCAATGTACAGGGTAAGGTATCAATGGAAATGACGCAGCTCGGCTGTTAGCTTACCAAGGTGTTTATTGTTGGCAACGTAGGAAAACTGTACTGGATGGTAACTCAGGACAGAAACAATATAATGTTGGTTTTCTAAGTCAGAAACATTGTATTGGCTGCAGTCAACACGACAGGGATTAAGGCCTAACACTGATGACTATGAACTGCGATGAAGCAAGGCTAAGCGGATTGCACACAATTATTTTGTGAAAAACCTTTTCTTCCTAAAACACTGTTTGGCAGCAGGACCTCATGTTAGCTATGCAGAATCTATATATGCAGAGTTAACCGGCATCTTTTGCAAAAAAAAAACATTTATTTGTTACGAAACAGGACGTCAGAATCCACGTTTCTTCCGTAAGTACTTGTAGCTTGTGAGAGACTCAACACCTTATTTCTTTGTTTTTTTTTTTTTTCTTTCTTCTGAATTTCAAATCCTTATGACGGGCCTGCTGTTAATATTGGTTGCATCAGCTATTGCAGCTAATGACAGCAGCTATTTAAAGCTTATATAGCTAATTGAATCGGGTATGTGATTTGAACTGGGCTGGACTTTTTGAATAGAGAACTTAACATAGGGAGGGACAAACCAGAGTATCCAGAGGATCATGGCTTAGACTTGAAACGAGACCAGAAAATCCCATAGCTGAGGAAGGAACGATGGGTGTGCTCTTACCATACCCAACCAGTTTCGGTGGCTTTCATGCACCCAAGAACTGATTACGCTCGACGCTCCTTAATTTATATCTGCCTGGAACACACTACCACTGTCAGCCACAAAAATTGGTCAGGTGTGGTGAGTGCATGCCCATCGCTTCTTTGTATGGTGAGAGCTTATCCAACGATATACATAGGCGTGCTAGCGAGGGTATAGGGGATCCAATGGTTCTAGCTTCGAAAAAAGATAGATGGGGATAAATAGAAAGGGCAAAACGGTCAGGCAAGTCTATATTTTTCCTTATTTCCATCTTACTATTTGTCTGTCTTGCCTTGCCATCGATGACCATAAAATGCAGTTTGTCAAGCACATATTTTCATAATTTTCCGTGGAAGGACCCCGGAACCCACCCCCTCTTATGCTAGACAGGTATCCCCACTAATCAAGTTCTTTTCACGCCTACGATGCTAAGCGCTACTGTTCTAATTTTGTAAATGTCGTCGTTAAACGGGGTTTACTGTCCTTGTAAATCACCCCTAACTACCGAGGATATTTCGCTGCAGAGAGACAATTTTTCGTCTAACACTGTAACGTTATTTGCACGAATTTTACAACCGTAGGGATGTCGTTTAATGGTTTATTATTGATCAACTAATTTGTCATTTAATAGTTATTTTTGATGAACAATCATGAAGGAATACGCCAACTTCCTGACAGATCCACGCGACTCACATTTGTTTACTGGCATACAGAAATACCTATAACTTTGCCTCTCCAACTTTGCCTTTCCTGTAACTTCGCCTCTTCCCAGAGCTTCTCGTCTTAGGTTGACAAGCTAAAAGATTTCTTTTATTCTGCAGCCTTGTAACAAAAGTAAATAATTTATTGATTTATGACAAAACGTCCTGTGACACGTCCTGTGGGTTCGTAAGTGACCGTGATCTCTCAATCCTCGAGAAGTGTGGGAAGTTGTATTGGAATTCATAAAGTTTTCTAGACCTCTTCAAGAAAAAAAAAGTCACACACCGATTTCATTCAGGGGTGAAGTGAAGAAGATGAAAATCATTTACATGCTGGAAACAACAGAAACCTATGCGCATAACCAATTTTCGAGTTAGGTTTATGAAAAAAAATGTTGGCCTTGTTAACTTTGAGTTGTAAACAGGCAGGAAAACAATTTTTCTATTCTAAAGCAACATCACAAAACATGCTGTTTACTAGATCATGACCACTGTACGTTGCTGTGACTATTTATTTCCTAATTATGGCTGCGGTAGAATAACTCTGAAATGAATAGGCCAAAAATGCATCTGTCTTTAAGTACATTTCTTAAAGTGTGATGTGGTGCCTCAACAGGCCACATTAAATTCTAATGCATAATTTTATCATAAAGGTAATGTGTTGTTTAAATGAAAAACGTAGGTAATCCATTAATTTATGATAAGGTTAAAGTTTATGATAAAACTTCGAAAAATGAGTTATGGTGATTGAATTTGGACAACGATAATATGTAAAACAGTTTGTTCAGTCGCGTTCATATTTTACTAATTACTTAATAACTTGTGAACTTATTTCAAAATCCTCGCTGTACACACCCACCCCATCAACTATATATCAACTCATTGCCATAAAAATCTAGGAATTTTTTTTTAACCTTTATGAATATACACAGATGTATCCACTTCTGGACTTGCGTGTTAGCATGCTTGAGTGCGGATTAAAACTAGGTAAACCTGACTAGAAAACGAGAACGAGGGTTCGTAGCTCCGTCAAATGTTGGTGGCTGTGTTCTCAAATTCTAATGAACAGAGTGCCAAGTTCAAATTTATATCAATGCTTGCTGAAATATTAGCAAGGCAGTAAGTGGAATAAATTGGCTTCAAACCCGTTTTATTCATGTTTTTAAGTATTATACATATACAACTTGTGAATAGGATATTCTATGCAAGAAGTTCAATGATGATATATTTCTCCTTTCTAGCTCTACATCATCATTTTCAATAATATTATTGTAGGGAATCAAGGAACAACACCAATATAAAGAGCATAATTAAAACAAAATCACTTCACATACATAAAAGTTTTAAAATTACAATAATTGTTCAATGGAAATAAGCATGGCGAGACAGTTTAAAAATAAAGCTAATTCATACTATGTTAACTTTTGAATTTTCAGGCCGATTCCCGAACTATAGCACTGTATGAGGGAACATGCAGAAACTATCCAAAAAGTAAGGCTGAAAACTTTTGTTATTACTCCAGGACCAGATTTACGTTCCTAAAGAAAGTATTCTCTCTTGCATTACTTTGGTTGGCAATGATATTTAGCTTTCTATTGACGTATCAATACCATGTTTAGAGTGATCCATCAGACAATGAAATATGATATCACGTACGAATATATTTGACAAATCAAGAAAACATAACTCTGTAAAATGATTCAAGTTTCTGTTGCGTAACTCTATATTAACACTTTAGCTGCCATGGAAGACCTGTACTCGTCAAGGAAACCGAGCAAAAGCCAGAGTCTACAAATTCTGTGTTCGCAGACATCAATGGTCTACACAGTAACAATACAGTCTCCCCTTTGGAATCCAGCTTGGCTAACACGTGGCGGCCGAGTGGCTCGAGTGCTGGATGGCCAAAAGGTCGCCTGGGTTTGTGCCCCAGCCTTGTGAGCCTATTTTTTTGAAGATAAAAAATATTCAACAAAAAGCTTAAAGGCCGAGGTCTATAGGCTTGGTGCTGCGCTCTCAACTTCGAATTGGCATCAATGCAAGTAGACACATAAATTCAGAAGATATCTGAATTTGATTTCCATCATTTTTTATTTGATCAAATTTATATCAGCCTATTTGCTCGTTTCGTCTCATTATTGTACAGGGTTAATATACAGATCATTCTGGAGTCCTTGCCCTGGTGACCGTGGCCCCAACAGAAGCAGACCATCTGTCAGAGACGTTATTTTCTTAGCTGTGCATAGGAACCGTCATGCAGATGAAAATATACTGGACAACTGCTTCGGTCCTGATGTAACTCTCTTATCCCCCTTCCCCGATAATTAATTACCTTGTTCCCTCTGTTAGCCAGGAGATTTACTAGGGTTTCAAAAAGTTATAACAGCCGTTAAAATATTATGGCGCTGTGCTTTCCTAAACAGTCCAAGTTCCATGTCAAGGATACCACGTGGCTATGGTGTTATCAAGTTCCGTTTCTTGAGCCACGAACTAGATGGAGGCGATTAAAAAGTCTAAACCGTTCCCTTCTCCACAGTTTGGTAATGTTGCTTTAACATTAATCAAAATTCTACGTCCTGATTCGTTGATTTTAAACTGATTTTTAACGGATTTGATTGAATCATTGAAGTGAAAAGCAACTCTCTGTGCCCGTCTGTTTGAAACATTATCTGTTTGAAAC
>JAQIUW010000119.1:0-11095 GCA_034697105.1 Lithobius agilis | reverse complement strand
CAGGATGAAGTAGCAAGCATGGCACGAATACCAACTCGGTTGCCTTTTTGTTTGAAATGTGACCAAAAACTGATACAGCAGCACGTGAGGACAACGCCTTCGCGTGCGCCATCAAGACAGCAAAAGTCAAAAAAAGAACAACGCCATCAATTGCAGAGCAATTTGGAACACAAGTAGAAAGTTTCAGGATTTTAACAAAAAAATTCTAGGAATTCTAGGTGGACTGCTCTCCGTTACATATGTCTGCCGCTATTGTACTAGTGCTTAGGAAAGGACAAGTTGAATTGGTCGAGTAAGAGCAATTTCTCAGCACGAAATGCAAATTAAATATGGTATAAAACCATACCATGGGATAGTTCTTAGGCTTTCCGATTATTGCATTTTTGCTGATAAGTAGTTTCAAAAAGTATAAAAGTGTTTAGAAACATAATAAATAGTTGTGAAACTTGTAATTTAAACAAAAACAACAAAATAAGAAAATCCTTAACACCAAAGCTTTACATTCTGGATGGCCTAAGAATCAACTTGGTTCAGTTAATTATATTCAGTTCAACACATTATTGTCGTAGAAATTGTATATACGTGGATACCGATAACGAGGGAGGAAATCACTTTGGCTCAATCAATGTCTACCAAACATAACATTTTTAACAAATTTAAACTTGCAGTTAGTATGGTATTTTTGACGGCTGGGCATGGGAGCGCCGCAAGGGATGCTGGGGCGTTGGCTGGTATTGCAAAGTGATTAGTTTCGATATTAACTTTCACTTTCGATACCGAAGAGGAACTTTGAACCTCGTCATGAGAGCAGTTTTCGCGAACAAAAATACAATTTTAATTATGTGCAGTGTAGGTATTTTTGCAGTAGTGATAAACACATGCATTTTGATTAAGCAATATCACAACTGATAGTCCTATTACGTCGTGGTGTAATTGTGGTGGGGTGCTTAGGACAGTTATTTACATTAGGCGAATTACGTTCTACAATTTTATAAATCTTTAGTACTTAAGGCACTAATTCATAGGATGAACAGGAGAATCTGGCCGCAGTCAAACTGCCAAGGAAGTGTAAAATAAACTATTTCTTCTAGTTTCGATTCCGATGTATGTGTACGTGTGCCAGTAGTAAACCTCTTACACTCCAGAACATTATATTGAAAGTAAAGCACCAATTTTAAGGAAAACATATTGTCTGCAGGATGCACTGATCAACGGAACGCTTTCAAAATGTTAAAAGCTTACGTAACGGGAAACAACAAACAACGAAGAAAAAAACGGGTCCCTGAATCGTTTAAACAACCCCCCAACCCTAACCCCCTAATCCTATCTGCATACCCTAACTTAGTCGAACCCCTCGCTAACCGTAACCGACAATCCCACCCTAACCCACTGAAATTTCCGCTAACCGCACATTCTAACCCTCTCAACTCTATCTAACCAGTTGATAACTGACAATCCCTGACTGAGTGTTCTTTTATGCAAGGTTCAAATCACACAACTGCGTTTCACACAGGGTTTATTCATTATTCAGATCCCTTACACAATGATGAGGGTAAAGTGTTGCTTACTCATTCCTTACAGATCATTCAAATATGAACGATGAAAGCAAAAAAACACTAAATTGCAGTGTACACCTACTTTTACCTTTAAAATGAAAAGTGAAGGACTAAGTTACCGAACCTACAATTTCCGTGGAGTCCATATAACAACCTTTTTTTACTATTACGGCTTAACTATTTATAAACCTACAGCTTAACCTTACGCTCTACAATTTTATAAACCTTTAGGCTAGTACTTAATTCAGTTAAAGCAGCTTAAGTTTTGGATTGTTATGATGGCATTGTCAATCTTTATTTCCGAAAATTCATTTCCAAGTCGTCTCTTGAGATGTCTTGCCATGATCATTATCTAAAAAAAAAATGGTTGTATTACTTTTCTTTTAACAGTAAAAACGAGCATTTTGATAAAACAAGATCACAAGTGATCGAGTCCTACTTGTAACAAGAAAATCTGTTTTATTTCGTTACAGTTGCGTCGTGGTGTAATTGTGGTGGGGGTGTTTAGAACTACAATAGGAAGTAACTTATTTACATTAGGCGAAATACTCTGTAGGTTGTACGTTAGGAAACTGACTGCAGCATCGCCAGGTAAAGCGAAGTGTATGTCAAATGAAGGGGTTGAGGGGATGAACAGAATCTCGCCGCAGCCAAACTGCCAAGGAAGTGTATAAACTATTTCTCCTTAGTTTCAATTCCGAAATATGAGTTTGTGTGCCAGTACACTCCAGAACATGGAAAACATAATGTCTGCAGGATGCTCCGATCAACGGAACGCTTTCAAAATGTGAAAAGCTTACGTAACAAGAAACTAGGATTCCCTGACTCGTTTCAACAACGCCCCTAACCCTAACTGCACACCCTAACCTATTCGATTCCCTCGCTAACCGTAACCGACAATCCCACCCAAACCCACTGAAATTCCCGCTAACCCGCACGTCCTAACCTACTCAAATCTGCCTAACCTAACCTGTTGATTACTGACAATCCCTGATTAATTGTTCTTTTATGAAAGGTTCAAATCACGCATCCTACTCACACAGGGTTTATTCACCCACAAACACACACCCCTCCACAGTCAACAACCACATGTACTCTAAAAACATCACTAAAACGTAGTTCCGAAGAGAAGCGTTGGTAGAGAATGTGTAACACATTAAATTGTTAACACTTTTATTGACTAAGTATATGAGTAATGAAAGCAAAAAACTAAGCCAAAGAAAGACGGCCTAGTTACTGGAGGTTTCACTGGGAAAATCCCGCGAATCTCGACCTGCTGCGTGAGAAATGGCATTTTCACAGGTCTTTGGCACATACACATTTACTTTATCTTATTATATTGATTGTAAACAGTACTTGAATTTGTATATTCTAATATACGTTTCGTAGCTTGTCTTTATTTTTCACATATATAGGGTGTGCCAGAGTTCCTGATCATTCCTCATAATAGTCGGGATGTGATAGTTGTCTAACAGAGTGATAGACATTCTACAATAAATAAATATTCTATGGGATAAATATGGGCTAGTTTTAATGACATTTAAAATTACCATGATTAAAATAGATAGCCTTGATTTTGGCCGAACAGATATCAAACTGGTGGGCACTGAAACATTTTACGAAAGACGTAAAGACGACCAAAAATTTGAAAACTTTGGAAATTCAAAGTCTTCATCTTGGCCTAACAAATATCAAATTGGTGGGCACTGAAATATGTTACGAAAGACGTAAAGACGACAAAAAATGTGAAAACCTTGGAAATTCAAAGTCAGTTAAAGTCTCTACTTACATGCGTCTGGATGAGTCGATTGGTTTTTAGTATGGTGTTTGGTACTTCACGTTCTGTCTGCAAAAAATGAAAACCGCAATCTTCGGACACGGCATACCAATACTCGATTCTGTTCGTATCTTGGAGCAAATGCAACTAAAGGAAATTGAAGGTATATCTAACGGTAATAACTTGTCACGCCTGCAAAGCAGCATAAGCGATGAACTGGTTATTATCCACGTTTCCCCTCCTAATGTCTCTGTTCAGGTCTCGGGTTCTCATAACGAAAAGACATTAATCATGAATATGACGCATCAAATGACAAGGCGAGAATAGACCCATCTAAATGCAAGGTGCACACATTCACCTGTTACGCAAAACAGAGTGACAAATGCCCTTCCCCCCAAAGAGTGATCCTCCCGGATCACACCAGAGGAGAAAGGTTCAAACTCTATCAGGAACAAGAACACTTCCAGTCCAAGAGCTGTTAAATTCCAACACAAAAATACGGTCCTAAGTAGAAACTACTTCATTACACCAAAAAATCCTCTGGGTGGGCCCACACAAAAATCCACAATGGAAAAAAAACACCAGTAAAGTTAATAAAACAGTTAACGCCCTCTCCCTATGCTCATTAACACGGAGACAGCCAAGTCAGTAACCATGTTAACCATCGCAAAACAAATTTCGTCATAGCAAGTTCAAACAAATAACCAGCCATTACCTTTCAACTATGCTTAACAAGACTAAGATTTAAGTTTAATCACTACGTGATCAAGGCACTCTACCACTACTTAAGGGGTTTCCCAAAATACCAACAAAATTACATTGAATGGAAAACATGCATATATGTCAAAAAACGTTTAAGAAAAATAGGGCCGAAGTTCGCTAACATGGTGTGTGCCACCAAGTTGTTTCCCTGTCTTGGGATCTTCTAACTTATAAGTTAGTGGAGATAATACCTCACTGACGATATACGGACCTTCATAACGGGGTGCTAATTTCTCATTAAAGAAATCTACTTTCTTGCTCATATAATGAGTTCGCTTCAACACTTCGTCACCAATTTTAAATTGTTGATCGATGCGATCTGCATCCAACCTAGTCTTATCTTTCAGACTTCGCTGATTAAGGTGAGTACTGGCTTGATCCAAAGCTACTCTTAGCCTGGCTGATAACTTCAGCGCCCAGTCGCACGGTTTGAAATTCGCTAAGGACTGATCTTTAAACGAAGGATCACTCGGTAACCGAAGCTCTCTTCCTAAGGTTAAATAAGCTGGACTAAAACTAGTACTGTCGGAGACAGTCGCTCTGATTGCCATGGAAATAAATTCTAAACCTTCGTCCCATTTTCGCTGATTTTTACCTAACCTGGTTTTGATCATGCTCTTGATGGTTGTAATAAGTCTTTCGCTTTTATTGCCCTGCGGGAAAAAAAAAGACAAAGAGCGCTGTTTGATACCAAACATCTGACACAATTGATCCATTAGTTTACTTATGAACTGTTTGCCATTGTCAGAGATCAATACTTTCGGGACACCGAATCTAGGAAAAACTTCCGTACTAAGCTTCTCAGCCACAGACTTAGCGTCAGCTTTACGTAAAGGAAAGATCTCTGGCCACTTTGTAAGATTATCAATAACTACTAGCATGTAACAATTTCCTTTAGAGCTCCTTGGATAAGGACCCGCCAAATCGATGGAAATTACGTCACCTGGAAGTATAAATGCGTCACTAATTCTAACCAAGCCTCGCTGTTTAGAAATTTCGCGCTTAACGCGCTGGCAAATATCGCAACGTCTAACAAACTTAGCTACATCCTGTGTCATCCCGCACCATGTATAATCGCGTTGGAGAAGCTTAACAGTCTTCCTAACACCCAAGTGCTGAGAAACAATGTCATAATGCGCACGTACCACTAAAGATAACCTTTCGGAGCTGGGCACAAGAATTTTATCCTGAGACTCGCCTATCCTATCTTTGAACTGCTTATACAGTAAGCCATTCTTAATAAGTGTATTAACACCTAATCTCCTCGCAGCACGACCTTCTTTCGTGTTTGGGTAGTTAACTCCGTCTTTTAACCGTCTGAAAATTAACTGAAATTTACTATCCGACTGTTGAGCTAAACCAAGTTTAACCACTACATCATCAACCGATAGAAGGTTTACAACATCTTCACTCTTAATTCTAGATAGAAAATCAGCTACAACATTTTCTTTCCCCGGTTTGTAAATCAAGTCAAAGGAAAACCGTTGGAGCCTAAAAATCCAGCGAGCGTACCTCCCTGTCGGATCTTTTTGGTCCTTAACCCATTTTAATGACTTATGATCACTATAAACCGTGAAATGGGTTCCTTCCAAATAAGGGGAAAAGAGTTCAATGGCCCAAAGCATTGACAAAAACTCGCGTTCTGTAGTACTATATTTTTGCTCCTCCTTTCGCAAGGTTCTACTAGCATATTGCACAACAGTTTTCCCATTAGGACCCTCCTGCATGAGGCTAGCACCTAACCCATCTTGACTTGCATCAGTGTATAAGTGAAAACTCTTAGTAAAGTCTACTGGGGTGAGAATCGGCGCATTGACCAACAGTTCTTTAACTAGCCTAAACGCATGTTCATGACTCGGTTGCCACGTCCATTTTACATCGTCGTGTAAAAGTTTAGTTAAAGGACTAACTACCTTTGCGTAATCTTGAATGTATCTGCGAAACCAACTAGCCAAACCTAGGAATTGCCTCAACCTCCGTTTAGTATTAGGTGCATTTAAATCTATCAAATCTTTCACTTTAGCAGGATCCGGCGAAATTCCTTGCTTAGAAATGATGTAGCCTAGTACTCTAGTTTCACTTTTATTTAACTGAAGTTTACTAATATTCAATGTCAAACCGAACTTATTAAGTTGAGACAAAACAAACTCAAGTTTATTTAAGTGATCGCTCCAAGAATCACTCGCGATGGTTATGTCATCTTGGAAACCCCAGATACCTCTTAACTTAGTATTACGCAACATAAGTGTCGCAGGATTTTTTCTTGACCATCTTTGACCGCCGTATTTCCCTTGGCACCCGACAGAGATCAGTGATTGGTGCAACAATAAGTAAGGCTATTGTAAGATAGTTTAAAGTTCATGGCAGCTGACTTGTTAACGGGTTGTGCACCGTTGTTAACTGTTTACTGGCACGTGATATATCTGTATTGGGGAATACGCTATGTTTTTCTCCACTCTGGAATAATCCGTCGATCGGAAAGATCATCCGAAAATGTATGTCCAAAATAGTAACGTTTAACCAGAGTTTTTATATCCATTTACAGTCACCATTATATACAGAGTATTACGTTGTGTATCATAACATTGAGCGGAGTTTCTAGCCATGTTACTAGACTAGATTAGCCACTGATGCAATGCACTTGTGTAACACACGGTTAGGGTGCCACGCCGTTTAGTTAGGCCGTTTGGCCATCGGTCCTGCTAATAAAATCCAAGTCAGAAAATATCGCCTTATCATTCTGTCGGTTACGCTGTGACACTAGAATCCTAGAATCGCTTACACGATTATCCGCCGATCCACTCCTCTGAAGTTTTATAAACTCTAACAATAAGATCAATTAATCGCTGAAACACTTTAGCTGCGTTCCGGAGACCGAACTGCATCACCGTTGGCTGGTAATGGCCTCCTGGAACGCTAAAGGCAGCTTTCTCACGTGAGTCTCTAGATAACGGAATCTGCCAATATGCTTTCTGCAAGTCAAGTGATGTTATTAATTTAGGATTTCCTAAACCGTCTAGAATCGAATCAATCCTAAATAGAGGGTACCCGTCTTCTACAGTATGTAAATTAAGCCGCCTATAATCTAAAATTATACGAAAGTCATCCTTTCCTTTAGGTCTAAGAAAAACGGGGCTACTGTAAGTGCTGGTAGAGGGTTCAATTTGACCCTGGTCAAGCATTTCCGTAATAATCTTATCAAGTACTCTTTGCTTAGCCGGGTTGAGATGATACGGTTTCACATTGAATGGTTTTAAATCTTTAGTTTCAATATGCATCTCCACGCAATTACACCTGCCTGGGATGTCGCTGAAAACATCAGGAAATTTACCAAACAGTTTCGATATGTCCGCTTTTTGCTGTGACGTCAGCTCAGCTTCATCCATTGCTGTTTGCCAAGGCAAATGACCATGTTTTCGTTCGGAAACAAGACTTACACTCTTTGGCTCATTCGATGTGTTGCAGAATCTCAAAGTAGGAGAACCTCCAACCCACCATGAGCTACTACCAAAATCAATGCTAATGTTAAATCTATGTAACACATCGCAACCAATTACACAATCAAATGGTAACCTGTCGCAAATTACGGCCGGAAAATCAATAGCTAAGCCATTTAAATTGCAAGACATATTAATCCACCCAATATTATTAATTGGTAAACTATTTGCACCTATCAACTTCACGTTAAATGGTTCCGGTTCACCTTTATAATCAACCTTATTCCAAAGATCCAATGAAATTAAACTGTATGGTGAGCCAGAATCAAGTAAAGTCCTAACTTCCTGACCTAACCACTCGATCTTAGCTACAGGACGTTTACCCTGCTCGCAAAATTCATTCAAAGGTAAGAAAACGGGTGAGGATTTAAACTCAACTAAGTTACCTCCCGACTTAGCATTCATTCGTTTCCCTGGTCGGGCTTATTTACACCACTACGCTTGGGACAATTCCTAGAAAAATGCCCGAATTCCGAGCACGAAAAACAACGAACTCCTGGTCTACTTTTCGCTTCCAGTTTACTACTGGTTGAAGGTTCAGCAGTGTTAACTTGTTGTCGTACATATTCCTCCGCAAGTTTATAGTGCCTAGCAACTCGTTTAGCGTCGGTAAATAAGTTGTCTAAATCTGTATAAGTAGTTGTGCTAAGTCTTGCACGAAGCATCGGATTCAAATTTCTGAATACAATTCGCAATAATTCTTGCGGTGGAATTTGGTCTTGTAACTTTCTGTTCAGAGACTTAACACGTTCAAAATACGAATCAACAGTATCATTACTTAACATTTTGGTTGAATACACTTGATCACGCAGCTCTTCCTGTGCGGCAACGCTAGTAAATTTTCGGGTAATTCTGTACTCAAAATCTAACCAATTCACAGGTGTCACTAATTCCATATACCACTGAGCTGCCTCCCCTGTCAACAGACTTGGGACCCAGTTTTTCAAAAAAATTCGATCAGGAATTTCCCTAGCATTTTTACACACCTCCAGGGCCAAAAGAAATTCTTTTACTGACTGTGCACACCCCGCACCCGAAAATGGTTCAACACTCACCTTGGGAACCCAAGACTGTGGTCTGGTTAAGATTCTCCTTGCTGGATCTCGCTGATCCTCATATTTAGTAAACGTTGATAACAACGAGTCATATTCAGCCTTAGAAATCTGAACCATTTCCTGGTCACTTAATGGAATTGTTCCGTCACTATCTGCGTCAGCCATGTTAAATACCGGGTTGGTTTCAAAAAATGCCGATATGAAACGAGAAAACACAAATTAGCACAAGGTAACAAAAACACAAGCAAGATGGCGTACAAAAAAAAAAGGTTGAATTTCGAGGGTAGATAATTTCGGAGACAGGGACTCTTTTGCGAGGCGCTTCTTCGAGGCTTACCCCTAGTTATCGCCCTGTTAAATACCAAAAGGAGGGAAATTTTGCTACACCAAAATTCTTGCAAATTTTGAACGCTACAACAATTTTTACTCTACACACACGAATTACACACACGCAAATTTCAAAAATCCTACGCGTAATATTCACTAACAGAACAAAACCTAAGCTTAAAATGACCGTACCAATAATAAGCTCACCCACTAAGCAACACTAAACCCAAAAAAAAACCCCGTTACACTCACACAATGTCAGTTAGAAGAGACTAAAAAAAAAAAAACCCAAATTTAGACTTCCCGGACAATGGCCCCCACTTGTCACGCCTGCGAATCAGCATAAGCGATGAACTGGTTATTATCCACGTTTCCCCTCCTAATCTCTCTGTTCAGGTCTCGGGTTCTCATAACGAGATTGATAGTTGGAAGAGCAAGTGAGTTTAATTGACAGCCAACGCTTGTGAGGTTAACAGTTTAATTGACAGACTCTTTAGGTTTACACAAATGTCGGAATCGAGTAATGACAAAATGATCATTAGCTAGGTTACAGTTACTTCGTAAATTTGTGAAAGTTAGAATGCTCTTCTCTTCTCCCAAGAACCGAGAAATGTCCGACCTTCTCTTCTTCCAATTAATGAACGCTGTCACACTTGCGAGTAAACTGCTTGCTACTGCAACACACCAATCGGTAAGATAATAATGAGAGTTAGGGTTGTTTGACTCACCGCTAGGTTAGTTGCTATTGCTGGAGTTGCGAAACGCAGAACGCAGCTTGGTCGCTGCTGCTCCAGACACTACGCTCGATGCCCATGCCGGAGCTGCTGGACTGCTTGAGTTTGGCAACGCTGCTCGTTGCCCAACTTGACTGTCGCTTGAAACGGCCAACGCTTGCTGGATAACCAAGTCCAAGTTGACTGCTAAATGTGGGAAGAAGGTGACTTCTCTCGCTGTCAGCTCGTCGTCTATTTTGATGTACTTGACTTCTTTAGTTTGATTGTATTGCTGAACAGATGTCACGAAACCTAAAGCAACGTTGACTAGACCAAGTGTTGCATCGATGGTCCAACGAAGCATTACTTTACATCCAATTTTGATGTACGGCTGGATTGGATAAGGAAGGAGAGCTAGTTTCTTCGTTTTTAGGTATAAGTTGTGAAACTTTCTTTTGTAAATATTGAGGACAATCTACAGTGTCTTGAGCTATCAATAGGGTTTCTATGGTTAACATACTATTGATTATTACTTTGCACATGTATAACGTTGGTAATAAACACAAACAATTGGTCGGTAGATTGTGAATATATGAGCAAACTTCTTTTAGTTTCTACAGTGTTGTTAATACTAGGAATTAGCTTTTGATGCAAGTTTGATGTCACTTTAATAGAATTTGTGCAAAGGATTTGTCCATTTGTTGGCGCATGTTGATGGTTAGCTCATTGTAGGAAAATAGTTTGGTCCATAAGTTGACTACACTCAATGCACTAAGTATTTCATTGTTCGTTTCATAGTAAGTTTAATGAATGGCGACGGTTCGTGGACAGGTGGCAGTTGTAAGAGGTCTCCGAACAGTAAAATGTGTTTTTTTTACCAAACCTACGTTTTTCGTAGCAAATATTTCTGTATATTTTAGATGAATATAAGTAAACGTTACAAGAGAATAGAGATTTCGTTGAACTTGATGGATAAATATTATGTCCCACTGTTTGTCCTGCCTTCTAAAACGGTAGGGGTCACGTTTGCTTTCTTTGGTAAGTAATTACAATACAAAGCTAACAAAAAAAATTAAAACTGTCTATTCTTAGTACATCATAGTCTTACGTTAGACCAGTAAATGAAATTTCAAAAATAATATTGTAGTAACCATATCGAATATTTGTTGGTTCCTCATCTCAACTATGTAAAGTCGCTTAAAACAACGACTTTTTTTTTTTACCCTAACTTCCCCTTTAAATTTAAATATACCTAATTATTATAAATTAGTATTACTATACGCCACGTGAAAACAGTAAAACGTAATTGGATTGGCTTCGTGGATATTGTAGTTAATGAGACAAGGGATTCCTGCCAACTGAAGGAATTATCCACTCACATAATAAAATAAGCACCTTTAATTTTCGG
>JAQIUW010000118.1:0-11099 GCA_034697105.1 Lithobius agilis | reverse complement strand
GGAGGAAGATGTCGAATCCAAAATAAGGCTTGATGTCAAAATTTAAAAAATGAAACTAGGATAAATGGAATTCTGTTTTTGGAGACTCAATGGCTTTACGCGTCGATTTTTTTTCCTTTTAAAGAAAATAACTTTTGGGTGTGTAAATAGTTTTGTTTGGACGGACGAATTACCGCTGGCAACAGCTTTTGTCTTTGGTTTCAGTTGCTAGTTGTTGAATGCATCGATACAGTACAGGTATTTCCAGTTTCGTACCTGCTTTTAAAAATGCACAAAATGACGACTTTATAAACGAAATTAAAGGAGAGTGAGTTTATTATTATGAAAATATGACGCAGCTGTCTTTGCCTCAAAGGTGTGTCATTTTCCCTCACTTACCTGATTACCAGCTGTGGGTAGATGGATACAGGCTGGTTTTTTTTTTTAAGTTGATTTCTTGGGTAATCCCGGAGCAAAAGTGGGTGGTCGCAGGTCAAATTACGGCTAACTCGGTCTGATTGACGGGTGAATAGTGCGCGTGCATTGGTGACCCGTCCGCACGTGTATGGGTCAAGCTGAAACTGGCCAAAAGTTGTCTGGGAGTGAGTGAGCAAAAAATAGAAACTAGTGTTGGTTGACGGGCTTTGTTGGGAACGGGACAGCTCTATTGGAGACTGAGTCAAGTTGCGGGAGACTTGTTTTGATAGAAAAAACGTAAGGGCCTTATTTAAATTGTGGCTGTCTTAAGAAAGCGCTCGCTTAACGTATAAGCGCTATATTTAGACTAGAGTAACGAATGGGCTTTATTTTGATTTAGATGTACATTTCACTCGCAGTTATTGAGGTAGGATTAAACGAGCCAGTGATGCTAAAGTTGGTTTTGCCGAAATGCAAACTAGGAAAAGACATTTTGTCTCCTGTTTTATGGCGGAATACACTCCCTGCGTTTACTCTGGGAGCACTCCTAAGAGTGCTTTGGTGTCGTAAATAGATTTCATCAACAGAGTATACCGATGCGCCTGTAAGAGCGCTGAATGAAACAGCAAATGGAACTAATGGGCAGTCCGGAGTACTTGGAGAACACAATGGCGCTTGGAGTGGATTTAGAGGCCAGATTGAGTTTGACCATTCAGAACCAACCTCGAATAAAATAATGTTGATATCTTCGCATGAATTAGTGATTAAACTGCGATTAGTGAACATGGTATGGTACTGCCATTATGTTGGATTAGGATCTTGAAGCAACCCAACAAAGTGTTCCAAATGTCGATAAGCCATAAAATAAATCGTATCTGCGAGGTGGAAATGTTAATCTTGACATTTGACAGCGAAAGAAAAAAACACGTTTTGTCTTAAAATGAATATCTTGGATTGTGTGTCATTTAAGACGAAGGCATAAGACTCGGGATTCGAATGGCTGTAAAAATCCTTAAATTTTAATTTGTGGTCTCGAAAGTTCTAGAATATTCTGGAATAAATATTGTGTGAACCCCGAACAATGCGAATTGAATGTAAACTGATTGTTTTTTTAAGCACACTTGACTTGTGATGCGGAGTAAAAGTAGTGTTTACAGAACGGACACAGCTTGAATAGTGCACAAGACTAATTACTGGTTGGTAACTTGGTTAAGTTGGAGTAGGTGTGCGCCAGCTGCGTTTGCAAGGGACGGAAGCGCATGACCTGATACAGCACGTGCGTCTGCGTGTCACATGGGGGCCACATGGGAGAGACCAGCCTGATTATCTGGGTCCTTCGTCTGTGGCGCACTTCCGGTTGGCCGTAAATCGCGAGAAAAGCATTGGTTCTTCGGCGGATATGACGTCAGATTAAAAACAGCTGATGGTGTTTGTTGGAGTTGTGTGTCAAACTGTTACCTGCTGCGGAGACTTAAAAAGGTGATGATATTTTGTGTCAGAGGTTTATACTGTTTAGCCGTAGTGAAACATTTACTAACCCCATTCAAGTGGCCGATTCTTGCTTGTAATTTCCACACGTTGTCACAGCTTGGTCATCTTGAAAGAATATTATTCTTAGATGTCCGTTTTGAAAGCTGGATTGTTGAGGCAGGAATGTTTGGGTTGGCTGGAAAATCGTGTCGCTGATAAAAACTTGCCCTACCTCACAAAGCAAAATTGCAACTTTTTCCTTTTTCTTAAAATTACTTGCGGAACCATTTGAGACAAGCCTACTCAAAAATTGACTGCCTTAACAAACTGTTATATGGAGAAAGATAAAAATTACTGATGCGTTAAAGTCTCTCAATGAAATATCAAATTTTGCTACAACTTCGCTAGCTGAAGCCTTTTTTTTTGGCCATAATTAATGTGTGGTTCAGTTTAAAAGCTAAAATATTTGTGTCCCAGGAAACGACACAGTACTTGAAACAGTAGGACTGCTAAATTAACTGCGCACCATTCACAGGAACAAAAACTTGCAGACTGCACTTATTTCATCGGCACGCACAGCACAGTTAATTTATGCACAATTTTATTTTTATTTTTTTGTTAATTTTTTTTTTTTTAGGTAACGGTGTTGTAGAAGCAAGCACAGGTAAATAGCCAGACTTCGTTAATAAGCAAACATAAACACAAAAACACAACAAGATCTTTTGTTTCCCCGACTCAATCTGACAAGGTTGCAGAATCAGGCAGTTTAAAGGAAAGCTAAAACATAATAATAATTTTTTTTAAACTTCAGTTTTGACACTGAAATAATCACCAAAGACAAATAAAAGTTTCCAAAACGTTTTAATTACTACAGCATAAATTTTAAAAGAAGTGTTTAATAGCAGACGACAACACGAGACAAAAGCGGGAGTCGAACAAGAGCATTTTATAGTCTCGCAACCCCTACGTCATCGTGCATCCCCAGAAGTTCTTAGGTACACGCATGCGCTATAGAGGAAAGGCGAACAGATGAGCGAAAACCGAAAGTGAAACTTTCGGCACCCTCATTTACCCCTGCTGATAAGCCACTTATTTTTTTTTTCTTACTGCTCTCCCTGACTGGTGGCAAGTTGAAAGACGTGTCGTCTACAGGCAATCCCAGCAAATTTACTGATGGCACTGCGTCATCCTTTACAAAACTTCGTCCGCCTGTCAATTTCCATCTCACTAAGTTGACGAACGCTTTGTCCGTAAAATGAAATTCGCACACAGCATATGAGTTTCTATGCAATCGGCTTGCTCTATAAAGTTATTTCACTGTTGCCTATAATGTCCAGCCCCTTTCCGCAATCGTTCAGGATATTTTGTTGACTCTGGCAATAATACAAGCTTACTTTCCTCTTTAAAGAATTATTACAGTTCTTTATAAAGCAAGGGGGGATAAAGCAAGGGGGGATGAAGGAGGGACGTCTTATCAACGCGCGTGATCCAACAGTTTCACTTTCTGTTATCGTTCATCTGTTCAAAGCTCATCTGTTTGTATTTCCTCTATAGCGCAAGTGCGTACCTAAAAACCTATGGGCTGTGCACGATGACGTAGGACAGGGGAGGTCACGTGACTACAATTGTTCTCGCTCGTTTCCCACTTTGGTCTCGTGCTGTCGAAATTTAAGTTCCAGGTTGGCTTAAAAACGTTGTTTTAAAGAGTTTCGTTTTCAAATTTTCTGAGGGAGGGCTCCCTGACCTCCCTTTTCTCTGGGGCTAGTCCATAACCCCGGTAAGGCCTCTCTCCAAATAATTAGGCCCCCGAAAAAGTTAATGGCCCAGGGCCATGCAAAGTCTAGGGCTGCTACTGGTTGCAAGCAACAATGAAACAACTTTAGAGCAAGCAGATTTGCTTAGAAACCGATGCGCTCTCTAAGAATATAATTTTACGGACTACGCGTTCACCAACTTAGTGAGTGGAAATTGACAGGCGGGAGATTTTTGATGTCGCAGTGCCATCAGTAAATTTGTTGGGATTGCCTGTAGACGACCGGTCTTTCAACTTGCCACCAGTCACGCAGAGCAGTAAGAAAAAAAAACTTTATATAAAGGATTATTGTGTGATGCATTCGTTGAAACCTGATCTCTTTGAACGTAGAGGGTTCAGATTATCAATTAATGAAATGTGATGTTCCTTAATTGCCTGAATTCTTTACTTTCAACTAGCAAATTATGAAACTGGTACGTTTGTACGCTCGAAGAATTCTTTTTGTCAATTTAGTTGTTTATCACGTCTCGGTGTTATCCAGTGACACGTACAGTTGTTCTTTTGCGACCATCGTGCAATCATGCATCATTCTTTTAGCAGTCGATTTGATTTTGTTAATTTTGTTGCCAGGTGACTGCGCGTTTGAGACAAGAGAATGCACGTATTCGAAACCATACGTTCAGAGTCGTTGTGCAAAAGAATGGACACTGGATGAAGATCGGATAGATCACGCCATAAACGATACAGGTGGTAAGTAGATTTCCAAACGTGTAAAGAATGATTCACATTTATTTTTCATGATAGAAGCTTAAATTATAAATAAGAATATATTTACAAGTTCAAAAGATAGTGACTTCATAAAGAATTCATAAACACCTCAAATTAGTTAACTAATACAAACATCAAAATGCCATGTGATGCGCTAAAATTGTTGTTTAATCAAAACATACCAAGTTTACAATTACGTTAAACAACATTCGGATAATATTTCGCAAAACCAGCCTTATTGCTTTTTCAAATCCAATGTTTTTTCACGAAACACAAAAAAAAAACCACCAACATGACACCCTCAGCTACCACCAAAATAAAACACACTAATGTCCACTTATCATTAAAAAATCTGCATCCAGTTTTCCATTCCAGTCCTTTCTTCATCGCTTTCTGCACGAATTTTGCACTAAGATTGAAATAAAAGAAGTGGGACTTAAGCATTAAGTGAATGAACTTTTTCAAGTGGCGCTTGCAGAAAGGGAAGGATGGACTGTGGAATGGAAAACTCGATGCAGATTTTTTCATAAGCGGACATTTAGTGTATTTTATTTTTGTGGTGGTTGAGGGTGTCATGTTGTGGTTTTTTTTTGTGATTTGTGAAAAAACATTGGATTTGAAAAACAAGGCTGGTTTTGCGAAATATTATCCGAATGTTGATTAACGTAATTGTAAACTTTTTAGGTATGTTTTGATTAAACAACATTTTTAGCGCATCACATGGCTTTTTGACGTCTGTATTAGTTACAGACCTTAAAACATTAGTATTAAGAAGTTGTTGCTCGTTTGAATTTTCGTTTTTAGTATACCCGACTGAAAAAGAGCTCAGGTGAAAGTTCGCGATCTAACTAAGTTGGATCCAGAACTTTGAACACTAAATGAATATTGCTCTTTGAAGTTACTTTGACATAATCTCTTGTTTATTGTATACATACATCCTCTTTATTTTATTTCTCTTTTTGCGTGACTTATCTATTTATTAATTTGATTTGATTTTAATACGGTATTATCCAGATTGTCCACATTAATTGTTATTTGATATTTAAGTTGAAATGCTTTATATGGCATGTCATTTGCATCTCGTGTTCTTCTTTACTGTTATGGTATTTATGTTTAAATACTTATTTTTTTATATTTATTAATTTGATTATCAGTTCGGATGTGTTGAGTTTTAGATTAATTTAGCAGGATATGTACCTGGCAAACGTAAGTTCTCTGAACTAATTTCCTCCTAATAATAATCTTACATTGCCTATTGATAAAGTAGTTACGATATATGAATTTGCACGTAATATCTTAAGAAGTGCTTTGTCTACTGTCTAGTCTTATTTCGGCTAGTCAACCTCTTGTCGTTTCTTGGCGAAATTTCCATCTGTCATGAAATTACCCTAGGAGTTGAAAGAGGCATTGAAACGAAAATAAATAACGTTAAAAATTTCAACAAAGAAGGAGTTGGTAGCAAGTCCGTTATGTGAACTAAAACTATGGTCTTCATTTTTGTGTGTGTTCAGTCGTTAGTTCGTAATTTTGAATTTTTTAACAAATTCGGAACAATTCTAGACACTTTCTGGCCAGTTTTACACCAAATTTGCAACAAATAAATTTACACAAAACTAGTTTTAGTCACTAATTGCATTAACAATCAATTTATTGTATCAAGATTTTCGATTTTCCTGTACAATTTTTGGTGAAGAAGTGAGTTTTTAAGTGTAAATTTTCACTCGACAGACCAAAGTTGTTCACAATTCAGTTCAAACTAAGGTTCTGGAGAGGATTCATCATCATGGGGAGGGAGGAAGATAAACGTAAACAAATTGCTATAAAACGGTTTGGGGTCAAATTAATGGTATGACTATGCAAAAAAACATGTCCAAAATCTCCCCCCCCCCAACTCTCGCCGATTCAATCCAGCTTACGGCCGTCGTATTACAAAAAACTGCGGACGATTTAGGTTTTTCTAGGTTTAGGCTACTTTTAAACGTTGCATCCTACAAAAAAATATCAAGATAGTTAAATAAAAGAACAATAAATTCTACACAATTTTTTTTCTAATGTTTTTTTGTTTTGCAAAGATAAAGCTTTTACCTTTTACTGCACCTGAAAGAATGTTTAGTGTGTCTTTTCCATATCGCTCTGTGTTCCGGCAATGGAGGCATCGATGCTGATATCGTAGATAACCTTTCTCATGTTAGCCTAATGACTTATTTAATCATCAAAATAAAAATCAGGACCGGACCTTGAATCCTGCGAACTACGGGGCCGCAGAAGGCGCTAACTGAAGGGGGGGGGCGCCAAACCGGGAAAACCGGGAAGGAGAATTCTTTTGCTTCAAGTGCGAAAAGTTTTTAATGCAAGGAGGCTTGATGCAGGGTTTGTGCAAGGAGGCTCGGTATGTAGGCCTTGTGGCGCTGCTGACATCTCAGCTACTACATGGAAACAGCGCTGGCGTCACCAACGGAGGAGGCAGGAGGCTACGCCGTCGATACCAGCGCCTTTTCCATGTTGTAGTAGCTGGTATGTCAAGCTCCGATTTACTTGGTCACGTAAAAGCGCGTTGAGAGGCCGTTGGTTGGAACTGTCTAAATTACTTAAAGGACCCAACAATCATTTATGATAAAATCGAAAACATTATAATAAGCAAACAGAAAAAAAATGTTATGGAGAAGATAAAAGGAGAAGGCTTACTAAAAAAAAATGCATTACTAAAAAAAATCTACTTAAGAAAAAAAATCAGCTTAGGAAAAAAAATTGGTGGAGAAAAATTGAAATGCTGATAAGCAGCATTATTTTAAAACGTTGTTTCAAGAAAAGGAAAAGGATAATGCATATATGTGGAACACAATCGATAAAGTGATAGGGAAGAAAGAAGAAAATATTGATGAAATTATAACACAATAAACGTGGTAAAGAGTAATAATTAATGAAAAGAACACCGCAAAGAAGTGTCCGATTATAATTTGTGTATGATGTTTGCGTGGTCGGACACTTCTTTGCGGTGTTCTTTTCATTAATTAATTGATGAAATTATTGTCAAACTTCAACACAGAAGAATAAAAAAATGAGTGCAAAATTCGATGATTTCTTTGTAAAGCAGGCAAAAAAACCTAATAACAAAGTAGGCTATAAAAAAAACTGCAAAAACAGGCAGATAACAAAATTGAGGTGGATCAGAAAAATACTATTTTCAGTAAACCCGCTGTTAAGTCAGAAATAATTAAAACATTAAATAGCTGTAAAAGAACGCGTTCTATAGATCGAGATATTCTTTTGAGAAAACTAAAACAATATGGAAAATTCGAGAAAAAATAGGGGAAATCCTGATAAGGTGTTTAATAAAAAGGTCTACTGCAACTAAAGTGGCGGATCAGATACGTTCAACTTAAATAAAGATTATAGCGCACCACAAGACTCAATATTGAGCCCACTTTTATTCTTGGTGTACATCAATAATATTAATGTATGGGGTGGCCAACCTGATGATATTTATTTGTTGTTTTGAATTTAACTATAAAAAGATGATTACAAATTTGCAGTTAAAGTTTGATGAAATGCAAAAGGGGTGCTGGATGAATGAAGGCTACATAAACGGAAAAAAACTGTCCATTTAGGTGTAAGGCCCTCGCCTTTAAATACAAATCAAAATAAGAAAATTATTCTGTATAATATCAGGTAAATAAAGATAAAAAGAGAATAATTGAACTTAGTGAAGTAAAGTCTACTTAAATGTCTTGGATACTATGTGGATGAAAACTGGAAGCGTGAAACTCGCATAAAAAAACGACAAAAAAATACAACAGTTAATGCCGAAAATTTACCAATTAAGATTATGGGAAAATGAAGAATAATACTATAAACCTGACCAAACAAAGGACCAATGAAATATAAAGGTTAAAAAAACCTATGGATCTCTGAAAATGGAAATATAAACTTTTCTTTTAGAAAATCAAAACTGAGTAACAAATTTGGAGAAATAGCCTACAGTCATTGTAAATGAAATCCGACCTTTTTGTTATAATATGACTTACGTAGTTTTTGTGGATAAATTTGCGTTAAATTTGTGCATGTAGTGGTGCAAATAAGTACATTAAACTTGAGTACTCCGTACCGCCCTTCTCAGCACAATAAAAAGAAAAAAAAAACTTCTGGGTTTTATTTCTGCTCTAACATTTTTTATTAATTTTGTTTCTTTTATTCAGGTGCATTTTTAAGCATAACACCACCTCATCCCAGCAATTACTTGTCTGCTTGCGCCGCAAGTCTTCAACTACCAGCGACGGATGGCAAACCTCGTTGCCTCACCTTTTGGTATCAGTTTACCGGAAATGTGGTACAAGCGCTTCAAGTTGTTGCATCACGTGACAAAGGATTGACCGATGGTATGCAAGTGTTCTGGAAGCAGAGCGAAGATCAAGGCAAGGGCTGGAAGTTCGGAAGGACTTCTATAGAATATGAAGACAATCACTATGTAAGTAAGGAATATCAGCCAGGACTCTTAAGGTCACTTTCAGACCCCTTTTAGACGGCGGCGGGCTTTTTCTTTAACTAAGTGGAGCTTTTCACTTGGTTAGACACGACTTTTCGCCTTATACGGCTGCCGTGAACAATAAGGCTTCGATCAACAATGGCCTCCATGCCGTTCGTAGCGCATTCATCAGTATTGCCAGAGTGGAGCTGTTAACACGCAATACCAAAACGTACCATGGTGTCCACGGCTTTAAGGGCGCAACTTCGCAATACACGGCGCAACGCCTTACACGGAAAGATGTGTCGTCTGAAAGAGGCCTAACCCAACACAATCTAATCTTCGATATTCAACACAATTTGTAATGTAATTTAAATTTTACAATGTAATTTGAATTACGCATCTCACCAACACGCAACTTCTAGGAAAGCAAACTTAGTTATTTCACCTGCTTAACGTTTAGATTTAACTGTAATCTATAACAACATAATTCCTTCAGACTAGCAGAACAGGTTTTTCATTGTTAACCTTTTTATGACGTATGGCTGATTTTAAGATATTCTCATGGTCTCGGGCATTTTTTTGTCAATTTTTTTCGAAATGTCCAACAAAACCGAACTATTGCTACTTTGTGGCACTGCACTGTGCTGGAATTTTTTAGATGGATAAAGCAGAAAGGCCTGGCATATTCAGAGCACGCAGAGAATGAAAACTAAAAAATAAACAAATAATCATACGGTTGAGGAAGTGGCGATGCCTCTACTTACGCTGTACTCGATGAAATTTGGTACAGTATTCATTCTGGTAATCAGTGAGTACCTGCATCAAACTATCATGTTACTTGTGGAAAACAGCTCAAACGGAAGGTCTTATGATTCCGGCAGAAATAACTGATAAAGAGGCACTTCCTTCCGATTTTTCAAAAAAATTATACGAATAATATATAAATTAGCAGATTCAGCATTTCTGGGTAAATTCAATTTTCACTTGTATTAAGAATTTCATAATATCAGTGGAGCTGCTAAATTAATAAAAGCATTAACTTTTTTCTTAAGCCTTTTTTCTTAAACCGTTTGAATTTTTTTTGTTGCTGCGTACTTCTGGACTAAGTGCCTGTAAGGAAAATTGTTGAAAATTCATTAAATAAGATTCCCTTATTTCCATGGCAACAAAAATGAAGAGGTGCTAAACAATAGAAATATGGAAATATGTAAGCGGCCGAATACTTCAGCGATTTAATAAAAGTAACCTAACCACTATTTTCTACTATAGGTTGTATTTGAAGCGGTGACTTCAAACAGGAGTGATAGTGAGACGTCCAGTGGGATCGTAGCAATTGATGACATTCTATTTACCGAAGGTCCTTGTTCAGGTAAATACTTTTGCATCGTTTAATACTATTGCAATGTATGGCACACACATAATTTAAATTGCAGTGTGATTTTTATATGATTGTAGTGAGAGTAAAAAATTAGAATCGCACTCGTTTGATCCTAAATTAGATGGTTTCCCACCTTTGTCTGATTTCAAAACCGGAAGTAGATGGAGTAAAAAAGAAAATTGTTATTATACTACGACAAAACTATATCTGCAGTCCCAGTCTCACGACCGTTTGTAGGTTTGGCCCCGAAATTTTGGCTTCAAAAATTTAGCCCCCCCAAAAAAAAATTGGGTAAATTTTCCAACAAGTTCATTGTACAGATATTTTTTTTATTACTTTCTTATAGTTTTACCAATGTTACTATGTTACATAAATTTTCTCTTATTTGTAGGCCTATTTATGTTTACCATTTCTCAGATATTTTAGTTGATAAAATAAACAAGGCTCCATGCACTCACATGTTTAAAATACCTTTATATTTCGAGGCATCAAGGGCTTGGCCTCATTATTCAAAAACAATTAAAACATTAAAAAGCACACGTAAAAACACAGTGTAGGAGCCTGCTATGTTTCTGTTGGCATTTTTGAGTGCAGCGATTTTGAATTTTGAACTTAATAATAGTTACCGAAACAATGTTTTTTTGATTTGGTCACATGTTGCTGATGACGTCAGTTTTTTTTCAAAATGGCCGCCAATGACGCGTAATGTTTACATAATACAATTATGATTAGAATGACAGTGACTCAATTTAGAGGTGTTTATGTGGAGTACAAATGTGTCCAGATTATTTTTTTTTACAATAAATGATTCATTCATAAATGCTGCAATACTTCACATTTATTGTTTTAGTACAAATAACTAAACAATT